>CM074287.1:2633411-2805911 GCA_037194245.1 Opsariichthys bidens | reverse complement strand
CGTGCCACCCAATTTTCCAGAAACATCCGAATCGACTGTAACACTCATAAGGGTGAAGAGATTAAAACCTGAGCAGAGGCACGTGCTCGTCCGGGATTTGAACCCGGGACCTCTCGCACAATAAGCGAGAATCATACTCCTAGACCAACGAGCCCTGCTGCTGCTGCTGCCGCTGCCGCTGCTGCCGCTGCCGCTGCTGCTGCTGCCGCCGCTGCCGCCGCCGCCGCCGGAACACAAAAATAGCTCAAGACACAATCAGCATCACCAAAGCATGTAGACAAACACAATGCCAAGACAAATTGTGATGCTTTTTACTGCAAAATCAAACTGAAGGTGTAATTGAGGTTGCTTGGGAATACTCACCCTGTAACGTTCCCTGTTGGTGCAAGCTTTCCTGACCACAGAACTCACTTCTGATATCGAATCACAATCTTGTTAACAGTTACATTTTATGCCAGTCTATTTTAATGTTATAGTAGCCCAGCTAATGTTAAGTCAGCCCGCCGACTGAAGTTACACACAGTCAGAAAACACTGGGTAAAGCTATTAACATTACAAATATATATAGCTCTTAGGTTTACACATCAATGACAGTTAACATTACCTGATAAGGCTGACTGGCAGCTAAGATAATCGTAGACTAATTCTACGGATCCAATCTTGCTATTCGTAAAATACAAACAACGTGAGCCATTTCATTAACAAAATATAAATAACCTACCTGAGCAGAATATAAATAACATGCCTGAGCTGAGATTGGATGGAATGTGCTCAAAGATGGATGAAAATGGACTAGGTGCAGTAATTGTTGTTTTTACAGGCTTGTGGTTGCCAGGTAGAGCTTTTTCGGCCAGGTCTGTGTGTTGTCTGGCCAGCGGGTATTTCTGTGAAACCGCCAGTTATTTGCGGGAAGCTCAAAACTGAAGGTCCCAGAGAGCAAAACACTGGCCTGGACGAGGATCCAATCCGCTACCTTGGCGTTATTAGCACCACCCTAGAGGTAGCGTCATGAACAGATATTGTGGACCAAGACCAAGAAGGGCCTTAACGATGAAAGCACATTCCTGTAATTAAATCTACAACCAAGCGGTAGCCAGTGCAAAGTTGCCAGCACAGAGGAAATATGGTCTCTTTTCGTTGTGCCCATTGGAAATCCCGCCGCAATGTCTGCACACATGCGAGGGATCGCTCCTCGCCGGTGCCCCTCCACTTGTGGCCCTTCTCTTTCACGTTCACTTCCCTACCTGGACAGTCTGAGCTTTTATGGCACTAGGGACACTACCTAGATGAGCTACAAATGAGTTGATTCATTAGTAATTTTAACAAGCGCAGTGTCTTTGCTATTATGGGGTCTGATTCTTGACTGGAATGTTTTATAGATGTCATTTCTTGCAAAAAGGAGCACAATTGACAATTTTTCTAATATTTAGACATAAACGGAAGATTTGCATTGGGTCTGTAATTTGCCAATTCACCAGGATCTAGTTGTGGTTTCTTAATAAGAGGCTTAGTAACTGTCAGCTTGGAGGGCCTTGGATGTGACAGAGATAGAGAGGATAATATTGAGAATAGGGTCTTCAGTTACAGTTAACAATCAATTCCCTTTATATTTAGTAGGTATGCATTCTAATAGAAAAGTTGCTGGTTTAGATCCGCAGGACACGTTGTTTTTTTTTGTTTTTTTTGGTTCTTCCTGTCCTATAGTTCTAAAGCACAATCGGCCGCCCGGGGGAATTAGCTCAAACAGTAGAGTGCTCGCTTAGCGGGATCGACGCCCGCATTCTCCATGTGTGGCCCTTCCCTTTCACGCTCACTTCCCCAATGGGACAGTCTGCGCAGGTAGGTACACTCCCTAGATGAGCTCTTTTGGCTCTCTGCTGTTGGAAAGATATTTCAGACAAAAGCAGGTCCCACCGAGATTTGAACTCAGATTACTGGATTCAGAGTCCAGAGTGCTAACCATTACACCATGGAACCGCAACGAGAGCTGTAGTCGCTTATCGAGCCGCAGAGCATTAAGGCATACAGCCTAGAAGCGTGGTAGCAAAGAGCCAGTAGAGGTTTTGCGGTTGAGGATCACGTTTCCCCGATTCGGTTTGAGAATGCCAATTTCACCGCCACTTTACAGTTACATTAGCAGCTGCGCTGCTACGCCTCTGCTTTTCTCCCACTGCCTCGAAAAGAGACCAAAAAGGCTCCACCGAGATTTGAACTCAGATCACTGGATTCAAAGTCCAGAGTGCTAACCATTACACCATGGAACCAATTTGGCTGGGTGGAGGACCTCTACCAACCGCCCCAAATGATGTTCTGCCGAAACCCGGGATTGAACCAGGGACCTTTAGATCTTCAGTCTAACGCCAGTCACTTGAGAGAAACGCAAAGCTGAAGAGAGCAAAAGCATGGCCCGTACGGGGATCGAACCCGCGACCTTGGCGTTATTAGCACCACCCAGCTCTAACCGGCCACGGAGTGATGATGCGTGCCACCCAATTTTCCAGAAACATCCCAATCGACTGTAACGCTCATAAGGGTGAAGAGATTAAAACCTGAGCAGAGGCACGGGCTCGTCCGGGATTTGAACCCGGGACCTCTCGCACCCTAAGCGAGAATCATACTCCTAGACCAACGAGCCCTGCTGCTGCTGCTGCTGCTGCTGCTGCCCGCCCGGCGCGCGGCTACAAAGCATGTAGACAAACACAATGCCAAGACAAATTGTGATGCTTTTTACTGCAAAATCAAACTAAAGGTGTAATTGAGGTTGCTTGGGAATACTCACCCTGTAACGTTCCCTGTTGGTGCAAGCTTTCCTGACCACAGAACTCACTTCTGATATCGAATCACAATCTTGTTAACAGTTACATTTTGCCAGTCTATTTTTATGTTATAGTAGCCCCCCTAATGTTTTTTCAGCAGCCTGCCGTGAAAAGTTACACACAGTCAGAAAACACTGGGTAAAGCTATTAACATTACAAATATATATAGCTCTTAGGTTTACACATCAATGACAGTTAACATTACCTGATAAGGCTGACTGGCAGCTAAGATAATCGTAGACTAATTCTACGGATCCAATCTTGCTATTCGTAAAATACAAACAACGTGAGCCATTTCATTAACAAAATATAAATAACCTACCTGAGCAGAATATAAATAACATGCCTGAGCTGAGATTGGATGGAATGTGCTCAAAGATGGATGAAAATGGACTAGGTGCAGTAATTGTTGTTTTTACAGGCTTGTGGTTGCCAGGTAGAGCTTTTTCGGCCAGGTCTGTGTGTTGTCTGGCCAGCGGGTATTTCTGTGAAACCGCCAGTTATTTGCGGGAAGCTCAAAACTGAAGGTCCCAGAGAGCAAAACACTGGCCTGGACGAGGATCCAATCCGCTACCTTGGCGTTATTAGCACCACCCTAGAGGTAGCGTCATGAACAGATATTGTGGACCAAGACCAAGAAGGGCCTTAACGATGAAAGCACATTCCTGTAATTAAATCTACAACCAAGCGGTAGCCAGTGCAAAGTTGCCAGCACAGAGGAAATATGGTCTCTTTTCGTTGTGCCCATTGGAAATCCCGCCGCAATGTCTGCACACATGCGAGGGATCGCTCCTCGCCGGTGCCCCTCCACTTGTGGCCCTTCTCTTTCACGTTCACTTCCCTACCTGGACAGTCTGAGCTTTTATGGCACTAGGGACACTACCTAGATGAGCTACAAATGAGTTGATTCATTAGTAATTTTAACAAGCGCAGTGTCTTTGCTATTATGGGGTCTGATTCTTGACTGGAATGTTTTATAGATGTCATTTCTTGCAAAAAGGAGCACAATTGACAATTTTTCTAATATTTAGACATAAACGGAAGATTTGCATTGGGTCTGTAATTTGCCAATTCACCAGGATCTAGTTGTGGTTTCTTAATAAGAGGCTTAGTAACTGTCAGCTTGGAGGGCCTTGGATGTGACAGAGATAGAGAGGATAATATTGAGAATAGGGTCTTCAGTTACAGTTAACAATCAATTCCCTTTATATTTAGTAGGTATGCATTCTAATAGAAAAGTTGCTGGTTTAGATCCGCAGGACACGTTGGTTTTTTTTGTTTTTTTGGTTCTTCCTGTCCTATAGTTCTAAAGCACAATCGGCCGCCCGGGGGAATTAGCTCAAACAGTAGAGTGCTCGCTTAGCGGGATCGACGCCCGCATTCTCCATGTGTGGCCCTTCCCTTTCACGCTCACTTCCCCAATGGGACAGTCTGCGCAGGTAGGTACACTCCCTAGATGAGCTCTTTTGGCTCTCTGCTGTTGGAAAGATATTTCAGACAAAAGCAGGTCCCACCGAGATTTGAACTCGGATTACTGGATTCAGAGTCCAGAGTGCTAACCATTACACCATGGAACCGCAACGAGAGCTGTAGTCGCTTATCGAGCCGCAGAGCATTAAGGCATACAGCCTAGAAGCGTGGTAGCAAAGAGCCAGTAGAGGTTTTGCGGTTGAGGATCACGTTTCCCCGATTCGGTTTGAGAATGCCAATTTCACCGCCACTTTACAGTTACATTAGCAGCTGCGCTACGCCTCTGCTTTTCTCCCACTGCCTCGAAAAGAGACCAAAAAGGCTCCACCGAGATTTGAACTCGGATCACTGGATTCAAAGTCCAGAGTGCTAACCATTACACCATGGAACCAATTTGGCTGGGTGGAGGACCTCTACCAACCGCCCCAAATGATGTTCTGCCGAAACCTGGGATTGAACCAGGGACCTTTAGATCTTCAGTCTAACACTCTCCCAGCTGAGCTAACCGGCCACGGAGCGATGATGCGTGCCACCAATTTTCCAGAAACATCCCAATCGACTGTAACGCTCATAAGGGTGAAGAGATTAAAACCTGAGCAGAGGCACGGGCTCGTCCGGGATTTGAACCCGGGACCTCTCGCACCCTAAGCAAGAATCATACTCCTAGACCAACGAGCCCTGCTGCTGCTGCTGCTGCTGCCTGCGCTGCCGCCGCCTGCCGCCTGCCGCGCGCCCGCCGCCCGCCGCCCGCGGCTACAAAGCATGTAGACAAACACAATGCCAAGACAAATTGTGATGCTTTTTACTGCAAAATCAAACTGAAGGTGTAATTGAGGTTGCTTGGGAATACTCACCCTGTAACGTTCCCTGTTGGTGCAAGCTTTCCTGACCACAGAACTCACTTCTGATATCGAATCACAATCTTGTTAACAGTTACATTTTATGCCAGTCTATTTTAATGTTATAGTAGCCCAGCTAATGTTAAGTCAGCCCGCCGACTGAAGTTACACACAGTCAGAAAACACTGGGTAAAGCTATTAACATTACAAATATATATAGCTCTTAGGTTTACACATCAATGACAGTTAACATTACCTGATAAGGCTGACTGGCAGCTAAGATAATCGTAGACTAATTCTACGGATCCAATCTTGCTATTCGTAAAATACAAACACTAGGCCACGACTACCCTACGACTACCCCACGACTACCCTACCTGGACAGTCTGACTTTTATGGCATGGCAGACAACTACCTAGATAGCTACAAAAATGATGATTTCATTTTAATTTTTTAACAAGCGCAGTGTCCTTTGCTATTATGGGGTCTGATTTGATGATGAATGTTTTATAGATGTGTTCTTTGCAAAAAAAGAGCACAATTGACAATTTTTCTAATATTTAGACATAAACGGAAGATTTGCATTGGGTCTGTAATTTGCCAATTCACCAGGATCTAGTTGTGGTTTCTTAATAAGAGGCTTAGTAACTGTCAGCTTGGAGGGCCTTGGATGTGACAGAGATAGAGAGGATAATATTGAGAATAGGGTCTTCAGTTACAGTTAACAATCAATTCCCTTTATATTTAGTAGGTATGCATTCTAATAGAAAAGTTGCTGGTTTAGATCCGCAGGACACGTTGGTTTTTTTTTGGTTTTTTTTGGTTCTTCCTGTCCTATAGTTCTAAAGCACAATCGGCCGCCCGGGGGAATTAGCTCAAACAGTAGAGTGCTCGCTTAGCGGGATCGACGCCCGCATTCTCCATGTGTGGCCCTTCCCTTTCACGCTCACTTCCCCAATGGGACAGTCTGCGCAGGTAGGTACACTCCCTAGATGAGCTCTTTTGGCTCTCTGCTGTTGGAAAGATATTTCAGACAAAAGCAGGTCCCACCGAGATTTGAACTCGGATTACTGGATTCAGAGTCCAGAGTGCTAACCATTACACCATGGAACCGCAACGAGAGCTGTAGTCGCTTATCGAGCCGCAGAGCATTAAGGCATACAGCCTAGAAGCGTGGTAGCAAAGAGCCAGTAGAGGTTTTGCGGTTGAGGATCACGTTTCCCCGATTCGGTTTGAGAATGCCAATTTCACCGCCACTTTACAGTTACATTAGCAGCTGCGCTACGCCTCTGCTTTTCTCCCACTGCCTCGAAAAGAGACCAAAAAGGCTCCACCGAGATTTGAACTCGGATCACTGGATTCAAAGTCCAGAGTGCTAACCATTACACCATGGAACCAATTTGGCTGGGTGGAGGACCTCTACCAACCGCCCCAAATGATGTTCTGCCGAAACCCGGGATTGAACCAGGGACCTTTAGATCTTCAGTCTAACGCTCTCCCAGCTGAGCTATTTCGGCCACGTCTCTGGGTGGTATGGCCAGCGGCAATTTCTGTGAAACGGCCAGTCACTTGAGAGAAACGCAAAGCTGAAGAGAGCAAAAGCATTGACCTTGGCGTTATTAGCACCACGCTCTAACCAGCTGAGCTAACCGGCCACGGAGCGATGATGCGTGCCACCCAATTTTCCAGAAACATCCCAATCGACTGTAACGCTCATAAGGGTGAAGAGATTAAAACCTGAGCAGAGGCACGGGCTCGTCCGGGATTTGAACCCGGGACCTCTCGCACCCTAAGCGAGAATCATACTCCTAGACCAACGAGCCCTGCTGCTGCTGCTGCTGCTGCTGCTGCTGCTGCCGCCCGCGCCGCGCCGCCGCCGCCCGCCGCCGCGGCTACAAAGCATGACGCTGCGCTGCCGCCCGCGGCTAACAAAGCATGTAGACAAACACAATGCCAAGACAAATTGTGATGCTTTTTACTGCAAAATCAAACTAAAGGTGTAATTGAGGTTGCTTGGGAATACTCACCCTGTAACGTTCCCTGTTGGTGCAAGCTTTCCTGACCACAGAACTCACTTCTGATATCGAATCACAATCTTGTTAACAGTTACATTTTATGCCAGTCTATTTTAATGTTATAGTAGCCCAGCTAATGTTAAGTCAGCCCGCCGACTGAAGTTACACACAGTCAGAAAACACTGGGTAAAGCTATTAACATTACAAATATATATAGCTCTTAGGTTTACACATCAATGACAGTTAACATTACCTGATAAGGCTGACTGGCAGCTAAGATAATCGTAGACTAATTCTACGGATCCAATCTTGCTATTCGTAAAATACAAACAACGTGAGCCATTTCATTAACAAAATATAAATAACCTACCTGAGCAGAATATAAATAACATGCCTGAGCTGAGATTGGATGGAATGTGCTCAAAGATGGATGAAAATGGACTAGGTGCAGTAATTGTTGTTTTTACAGGCTTGTGGTTGCCAGGTAGAGCTTTTTCGGCCAGGTCTGTGTGTTGTCTGGCCAGCGGGTATTTCTGTGAAACCGCCAGTTATTTGCGGGAAGCTCAAAACTGAAGGTCCCAGAGAGCAAAACACTGGCCTGGACGAGGATCCAATCCGCTACCTTGGCGTTATTAGCACCACCCTAGAGGTAGCGTCATGAACAGATATTGTGGACCAAGACCAAGAAGGGCCTTAACGATGAAAGCACATTCCTGTAATTAAATCTACAACCAAGCGGTAGCCAGTGCAAAGTTGCCAGCACAGAGGAAATATGGTCTCTTTTCGTTGTGCCCATTGGAAATCCCGCCGCAATGTCTGCACACATGCGAGGGATCGCTCCTCGCCGGTGCCCCTCCACTTGTGGCCCTTCTCTTTCACGTTCACTTCCCTACCTGGACAGTCTGAGCTTTTATGGCACTAGGGACACTACCTAGATGAGCTACAAATGAGTTGATTCATTAGTAATTTTAACAAGCGCAGTGTCTTTGCTATTATGGGGTCTGATTCTTGACTGGAATGTTTTATAGATGTCATTTCTTGCAAAAAGGAGCACAATTGACAATTTTTCTAATATTTAGACATAAACGGAAGATTTGCATTGGGTCTGTAATTTGCCAATTCACCAGGATCTAGTTGTGGTTTCTTAATAAGAGGCTTAGTAACTGTCAGCTTGGAGGGCCTTGGATGTGACAGAGATAGAGAGGATAATATTGAGAATAGGGTCTTCAGTTACAGTTAACAATCAATTCCCTTTATATTTAGTAGGTATGCATTCTAATAGAAAAGTTGCTGGTTTAGATCCGCAGGACACGTTGGTTTTTTTTTTTGTTTTTTTGGTTCTTCCTGTCCTATAGTTCTAAAGCACAATCGGCCGCCCGGGGGAATTAGCTCAAACAGTAGAGTGCTCGCTTAGCGGGATCGACGCCCGCATTCTCCATGTGTGGCCCTTCCCTTTCACGCTCACTTCCCCAATGGGACAGTCTGCGCAGGTAGGTACACTCCCTAGATGAGCTCTTTTGGCTCTCTGCTGTTGGAAAGATATTTCAGACAAAAGCAGGTCCCACCGAGATTTGAACTCGGATTACTGGATTCAGAGTCCAGAGTGCTAACCATTACACCATGGAACCGCAACGAGAGCTGTAGTCGCTTATCGAGCCGCAGAGCATTAAGGCATACAGCCTAGAAGCGCGGTAGCAAAGAGCCAGTAGAGGTTTTGCGGTTGAGGATCACGTTTCCCCGATTCGGTTTGAGAATGCCAATTTCACCGCCACTTTACAGTTACATTAGCAGCTGCGCTACGCCTCAATTTTTTCCATCCCTCGAAAAAAAAGGCTCCACCGAGATTGATTTGAAAACTCCACTGGATTTCAAAGTCCAGAGTGCTAAACCATACACCATGGAACCAACCAATTGGGGGTGGTACCTCTACCAACAACCCCCCCAAATGATGTTCTGCCGAAACCCGGGGATTGAACCAGGACCTTTTAGATCTTCAGTCTAACGTAATCGACTGTAACGCTCATAAGGGTGAAGAGATTAAAACCTGAGCAGAGGCACGGGCTCGTCCGGGATTTGAACCCGGGACCTCTCGCACCCTAAGCGAGAATCATACTCCTAGACCAACGAGCCCTGCTGCTGCTGCTGCTGCTGCTGCTGCCTGCCGCCGCAGCCGCGCCGCGGCTACAAAGCATGCGCTGCTGCTGCTGCTGCTGCTGCGCGCCCGCCGCGCGCCGCCCGCCGCCGCCGCCGCGGCTACAAAGCATGTAGACAAACACAATGCCAAGACAAATTGTGATGCTTTTTACTGCAAAATCAAACTAAAGGTGTAATTGAGGTTGCTTGGGAATACTCACCCTGTAACGTTCCCTGTTGGTGCAAGCTTTCCTGACCACAGAACTCACTTCTGATATCGAATCACAATCTTGTTAACAGTTACATTTTATGCCAGTCTATTTTAATGTTATAGTAGCCCAGCTAATGTTAAGTCAGCCCGCCGACTGAAGTTACACACAGTCAGAAAACACTGGGTAAAGCTATTAACATTACAAATATATATAGCTCTTAGGTTTACACATCAATGACAGTTAACATTACCTGATAAGGCTGACTGGCAGCTAAGATAATCGTAGACTAATTCTACGGATCCAATCTTGCTATTCGTAAAATACAAACAACGTGAGCCATTTCATTAACAAAATATAAATAACCTACCTGAGCAGAATATAAATAACATGCCTGAGCTGAGATTGGATGGAATGTGCTCAAAGATGGATGAAAATGGACTAGGTGCAGTAATTGTTGTTTTTACAGGCTTGTGGTTGCCAGGTAGAGCTTTTTCGGCCAGGTCTGTGTGTTGTCTGGCCAGCGGGTATTTCTGTGAAACCGCCAGTTATTTGCGGGAAGCTCAAAACTGAAGGTCCCAGAGAGCAAAACACTGGCCTGGACGAGGATCCAATCCGCTACCTTGGCGTTATTAGCACCACCCTAGAGGTAGCGTCATGAACAGATATTGTGGACCAAGACCAAGAAGGGCCTTAACGATGAAAGCACATTCCTGTAATTAAATCTACAACCAAGCGGTAGCCAGTGCAAAGTTGCCAGCACAGAGGAAATATGGTCTCTTTTCGTTGTGCCCATTGGAAATCCCGCCGCAATGTCTGCACACATGCGAGGGATCGCTCCTCGCCGGTGCCCCTCCACTTGTGGCCCTTCTCTTTCACGTTCACTTCCCTACCTGGACAGTCTGAGCTTTTATGGCACTAGGGACACTACCTAGATGAGCTACAAATGAGTTGATTCATTAGTAATTTTAACAAGCGCAGTGTCTTTGCTATTATGGGGTCTGATTCTTGACTGGAATGTTTTATAGATGTCATTTCTTGCAAAAAGGAGCACAATTGACAATTTTTCTAATATTTAGACATAAACGGAAGATTTGCATTGGGTCTGTAATTTGCCA
This sequence comes from Opsariichthys bidens, assembly GCA_037194245.1. Taxonomy (NCBI): domain Eukaryota; kingdom Metazoa; phylum Chordata; class Actinopteri; order Cypriniformes; family Xenocyprididae; genus Opsariichthys; species Opsariichthys bidens. The sequence continues at coordinate 2,795,311 of CM074287.1, read as the reverse complement.
ATTCACCAGGATCTAGTTGTGGTTTCTTAATAGAAGTTACAGCCTAGTAGCGGGAGATAAGAGGATAGAGATTGAGAGATAGAAGGTCTTCTTCAGTACAGTTAACAATCAATTATTTCCCTTTTTATGCATATGCATTCTAATTCTAAAGAAGTTTTGCGTTTTTAGACGCCGACACGTTTGGTTTTTTTTTTTTTTTTTTTTTTGGTTCTTCCTGTCCTATAGTTCTTCTCACAATCGGCCGCGCCCGGGGGAATTAGCTCAAGAGTGAGTGCTCTCGCTTACGGGATCGACGCCCGCATTTCTCCATGTGTGGCCCCTTTCCGCTCCTCTCCCCCCCCAATGACAGTCTCACACTGCGCAGTAGTACTCTCCTAGATCTCTCTTTTTGGCTCTCTGCTGTTGGAAAGATATTTCAGACAAAAAAGGGTCCCACCGAGATTGAAACTGAGGATTACTGGATTCAGAGTCCAGAGTAAAACCATACACCACCATGGAACCACCGACGAAGAGCTGTCGTCTTATCGAGCCGCAGAGCATTAAAGGCATACAGCCTAAAAGCGTGGTAGCAAAGAGCCAGTAGAGGTTTTGCGGTTGAGGATCACGTTTCCCCGATTCGGTTTGAGAATGCCAATTTCACCGCCACTTTACAGTTACATTAGCAGCTGCGCTACGCCTCTGCTTTTCTCCCACTGCCTCGAAAAGAGACCAAAAAGGCTCCACCGAGATTTGAACTCGGATCACTGGATTCAAAGTCCAGAGTGCTAACCATTACACCATGGAACCAATTTGGCTGGGTGGAGGACCTCTACCAACCGCCCCAAATGATGTTCTGCCGAAACCCGGGATTGAACCAGGGACCTTTAGATCTTCAGTCTAACGCTAATCGACTGTAACGCTCATAAGGGTGAAGAGATTAAAACCTGAGCAGAGGCACGGGCTCGTCCGGGATTTGAACCCGGGACCTCTCGCACCCTAAGCGAGAATCATACTCCTAGACCAACGAGCCCTGCTGCTGCTGCTGCTGCTGCTGCTGCGCTGCGCCCGCCCGCCGCCGCCGCGCCGCGCCGCCCGCCCGCCGCGCGGGCTACAAAGCATGCGCTGCCTGCTGCTGCTGCTCTGCTGCTGCTGCTGCTGCGCTGCTGCGCCTGCTTGCGCGCCCGCCCCGCGGCTACAAAGCATGTAGACAAACACAATGCCAAGACAAATTGTGATGCTTTTTACTGCAAAATCAAACTAAAGGTGTAATTGAGGTTGCTTGGGAATACTCACCCTGTAACGTTCCCTGTTGGTGCAAGCTTTCCTGACCACAGAACTCACTTCTGATATCGAATCACAATCTTGTTAACAGTTACATTTTATGCCAGTCTATTTTAATGTTATAGTAGCCCAGCTAATGTTAAGTCAGCCCGCCGACTGAAGTTACACACAGTCAGAAAACACTGGGTAAAGCTATTAACATTACAAATATATATAGCTCTTAGGTTTACACATCAATGACAGTTAACATTACCTGATAAGGCTGACTGGCAGCTAAGATAATCGTAGACTAATTCTACGGATCCAATCTTGCTATTCGTAAAATACAAACAACGTGAGCCATTTCATTAACAAAATATAAATAACCTACCTGAGCAGAATATAAATAACATGCCTGAGCTGAGATTGGATGGAATGTGCTCAAAGATGGATGAAAATGGACTAGGTGCAGTAATTGTTGTTTTTACAGGCTTGTGGTTGCCAGGTAGAGCTTTTTCGGCCAGGTCTGTGTGTTGTCTGGCCAGCGGGTATTTCTGTGAAACCGCCAGTTATTTGCGGGAAGCTCAAAACTGAAGGTCCCAGAGAGCAAAACACTGGCCTGGACGAGGATCCAATCCGCTACCTTGGCGTTATTAGCACCACCCTAGAGGTAGCGTCATGAACAGATATTGTGGACCAAGACCAAGAAGGGCCTTAACGATGAAAGCACATTCCTGTAATTAAATCTACAACCAAGCGGTAGCCAGTGCAAAGTTGCCAGCACAGAGGAAATATGGTCTCTTTTCGTTGTGCCCATTGGAAATCCCGCCGCAATGTCTGCACACATGCGAGGGATCGCTCCTCGCCGGTGCCCCTCCACTTGTGGCCCTTCTCTTTCACGTTCACTTCCCTACCTGGACAGTCTGAGCTTTTATGGCACTAGGGACACTACCTAGATGAGCTACAAATGAGTTGATTCATTAGTAATTTTAACAAGCGCAGTGTCTTTGCTATTATGGGGTCTGATTCTTGACTGGAATGTTTTATAGATGTCATTTCTTGCAAAAAGGAGCACAATTGACAATTTTTCTAATATTTAGACATAAACGGAAGATTTGCATTGGGTCTGTAATTTGCCAATTCACCAGGATCTAGTTGTGGTTTCTTAATAAGAGGCTTAGTAACTGTCAGCTTGGAGGGCCTTGGATGTGACAGAGATAGAGAGGATAATATTGAGAATAGGGTCTTCAGTTACAGTTAACAATCAATTCCCTTTATATTTAGTAGGTATGCATTCTAATAGAAAAGTTGCTGGTTTAGATCCGCAGGACACGTTGTTTTTTTTTTTTTTTTTTGGTTCTTCCTGTCCTATAGTTCTAAAGCACAATCGGCCGCCCGGGGGAATTAGCTCAAACAGTAGAGTGCTCGCTTAGCGGGATCGACGCCCGCATTCTCCATGTGTGGCCCTTCCCTTTCACGCTCACTTCCCCAATGGGACAGTCTGCGCAGGTAGGTACACTCCCTAGATGAGCTCTTTTGGCTCTCTGCTGTTGGAAAGATATTTCAGACAAAAGCAGGTCCCACCGAGATTTGAACTCGGATTACTGGATTCAGAGTCCAGAGTGCTAACCATTACACCATGGAACCGCAACGAGAGCTGTAGTCGCTTATCGAGCCGCAGAGCATTAAGGCATACAGCCTAGAAGCGTGGTAGCAAAGAGCCAGTAGAGGTTTTGCGGTTGAGGATCACGTTTCCCCGATTCGGTTTGAGAATGCCAATTTCACCGCCACTTTACAGTTACATTAGCAGCTGCGCTACGCCTCTGCTTTTCTCCCACTGCCTCGAAAAGAGACCAAAAAGGCTCCACCGAGATTTGAACTCGGATCACTGGATTCAAAGTCCAGAGTCACCTACACCAGCTAACGCTCTCCAGCTGAGCTATTTCGGCCACGTCGCTGGGTGGTATGGCCAGCGGCAATTTCTGTGAAACGGCCAGTCACTTGAGAGAAACGCAAAGCTGAAGAGAGCAAAAGCATGGCCCGTACGGGGATCGAACCCGCGACCTTGGCGTTATTAGCACCACGCTCTAACCAGCTGAGCTAACCGGCCACGGAGCGATGATGCGTGCCACCCAATTTTCCAGAAACATCCCAATCGACTGTAACGCTCATAAGGGTGAAGAGATTAAAACCTGAGCAGAGGCACGGGCTCGTCCGGGATTTGAACCCGGGACCTCTCGCACCCTAAGCGAGAATCATACTCCTAGACCAACGAGCCCTGCTGCTGCTGCTGCTGCTGCTGCTGCCGCTGCCGCTGCCGCCGCCGCCGCCGCCGCCGCCGCGGCTACAAAGCATGTAGACAAACACAATGCCAAGACAAATTGTGATGCTTTTTACTGCAAAATCAAACTAAAGGTGTAATTGAGGTTGCTTGGGAATACTCACCCTGTAACGTTCCCTGTTGGTGCAAGCTTTCCTGACCACAGAACTCACTTCTGATATCGAATCACAATCTTGTTAACAGTTACATTTTATGCCAGTCTATTTTAATGTTATAGTAGCCCAGCTAATGTTAAGTCAGCCCGCCGACTGAAGTTACACACAGTCAGAAAACACTGGGTAAAGCTATTAACATTACAAATATATATAGCTCTTAGGTTTACACATCAATGACAGTTAACATTACCTGATAAGGCTGACTGGCAGCTAAGATAATCGTAGACTAATTCTACGGATCCAATCTTGCTATTCGTAAAATACAAACAACGTGAGCCATTTCATTAACAAAATATAAATAACCTACCTGAGCAGAATATAAATAACATGCCTGAGCTGAGATTGGATGGAATGTGCTCAAAGATGGATGAAAATGGACTAGGTGCAGTAATTGTTGTTTTTACAGGCTTGTGGTTGCCAGGTAGAGCTTTTTCGGCCAGGTCTGTGTGTTGTCTGGCCAGCGGGTATTTCTGTGAAACCGCCAGTTATTTGCGGGAAGCTCAAAACTGAAGGTCCCAGAGAGCAAAACACTGGCCTGGACGAGGATCCAATCCGCTACCTTGGCGTTATTAGCACCACCCTAGAGGTAGCGTCATGAACAGATATTGTGGACCAAGACCAAGAAGGGCCTTAACGATGAAAGCACATTCCTGTAATTAAATCTACAACCAAGCGGTAGCCAGTGCAAAGTTGCCAGCACAGAGGAAATATGGTCTCTTTTCGTTGTGCCCATTGGAAATCCCGCCGCAATGTCTGCACACATGCGAGGGATCGCTCCTCGCCGGTGCCCCTCCACTTGTGGCCCTTCTCTTTCACGTTCACTTCCCTACCTGGACAGTCTGAGCTTTTATGGCACTAGGGACACTACCTAGATGAGCTACAAATGAGTTGATTCATTAGTAATTTTAACAAGCGCAGTGTCTTTGCTATTATGGGGTCTGATTCTTGACTGGAATGTTTTATAGATGTCATTTCTTGCAAAAAGGAGCACAATTGACAATTTTTCTAATATTTAGACATAAACGGAAGATTTGCATTGGGTCTGTAATTTGCCAATTCACCAGGATCTAGTTGTGGTTTCTTAATAAGAGGCTTAGTAACTGTCAGCTTGGAGGGCCTTGGATGTGACAGAGATAGAGAGGATAATATTGAGAATAGGGTCTTCAGTTACAGTTAACAATCAATTCCCTTTATATTTAGTAGGTATGCATTCTAATAGAAAAGTTGCTGGTTTAGATCCGCAGGACACGTTGGTTTTTTTTGTTTTTTTTGGTTCTTCCTGTCCTATAGTTCTAAAGCACAATCGGCCGCCCGGGGGAATTAGCTCAAACAGTAGAGTGCTCGCTTAGCGGGATCGACGCCCGCATTCTCCATGTGTGGCCCTTCCCTTTCACGCTCACTTCCCCAATGGGACAGTCTGCGCAGGTAGGTACACTCCCTAGATGAGCTCTTTTGGCTCTCTGCTGTTGGAAAGATATTTCAGACAAAAGCAGGTCCCACCGAGATTTGAACTCGGATTACTGGATTCAGAGTCCAGAGTGCTAACCATTACACCATGGAACCGCAACGAGAGCTGTAGTCGCTTATCGAGCCGCAGAGCATTAAGGCATACAGCCTAGAAGCGTGGTAGCAAAGAGCCAGTAGAGGTTTTGCGGTTGAGGATCACGTTTCCCCGATTCGGTTTGAGAATGCCAATTTCACCGCCACTTTACAGTTACATTAGCAGCTGCGCTACGCCTCTGCTTTTCTCCCACTGCCTCGAAAAGAGACCAAAAGCTCCACCGAGATTTGAACTCGGATCACTGGATTCAAAGACCCAAATCTAACGCTCTCCCAGCTGAGCTATTTCGGCCACGTCGCTGGGTGGTATGGCCAGCGGCAATTTCTGTGAAACGGCCAGTCACTTGAGAGAAACGCAAAGCTGAAGAGAGCAAAAGCATGGCCCGTACGGGGATCGAACCCGCGACCTTGGCGTTATTAGCACCACGCTCTAACCAGCTGAGCTAACCGGCCACGGAGCGATGATGCGTGCCACCCAATTTTCCAGAAACATCCCAATCGACTGTAACGCTCATAAGGGTGAAGAGATTAAAACCTGAGCAGAGGCACGGGCTCGTCCGGGATTTGAACCCGGGACCTCTCGCACCCTAAGCGAGAATCATACTCCTAGACCAACGAGCCCTGCTGCTGCTGCTGCTGCTGCTGCTGCTGCTGCTGCTGCTGCTGCTGCTGCTGCTGCTGCTGCTGCTGGCCCTGCTGCTGCTGCTGCTGCTGCCGCTGCCGCTGCTGCTGCCGCTGCTGCTGCTGCTGCTGCTGCTGCTGCTGCTGCTGCTGCTGCCGCCGCCGCCGCCGCCGCGGCTACAAAGCATGTAGACAAACACAATGCCAAGACAAATTGTGATGCTTTTTACTGCAAAATCAAACTAAAGGTGTAATTGAGGTTGCTTGGGAATACTCACCCTGTAACGTTCCCTGTTGGTGCAAGCTTTCCTGACCACAGAACTCACTTCTGATATCGAATCACAATCTTGTTAACAGTTACATTTTATGCCAGTCTATTTTAATGTTATAGTAGCCCAGCTAATGTTAAGTCAGCCCGCCGACTGAAGTTACACACAGTCAGAAAACACTGGGTAAAGCTATTAACATTACAAATATATATAGCTCTTAGGTTTACACATCAATGACAGTTAACATTACCTGATAAGGCTGACTGGCAGCTAAGATAATCGTAGACTAATTCTACGGATCCAATCTTGCTATTCGTAAAATACAAACAACGTGAGCCATTTCATTAACAAAATATAAATAACCTACCTGAGCAGAATATAAATAACATGCCTGAGCTGAGATTGGATGGAATGTGCTCAAAGATGGATGAAAATGGACTAGGTGCAGTAATTGTTGTTTTTACAGGCTTGTGGTTGCCAGGTAGAGCTTTTTCGGCCAGGTCTGTGTGTTGTCTGGCCAGCGGGTATTTCTGTGAAACCGCCAGTTATTTGCGGGAAGCTCAAAACTGAAGGTCCCAGAGAGCAAAACACTGGCCTGGACGAGGATCCAATCCGCTACCTTGGCGTTATTAGCACCACCCTAGAGGTAGCGTCATGAACAGATATTGTGGACCAAGACCAAGAAGGGCCTTAACGATGAAAGCACATTCCTGTAATTAAATCTACAACCAAGCGGTAGCCAGTGCAAAGTTGCCAGCACAGAGGAAATATGGTCTCTTTTCGTTGTGCCCATTGGAAATCCCGCCGCAATGTCTGCACACATGCGAGGGATCGCTCCTCGCCGGTGCCCCTCCACTTGTGGCCCTTCTCTTTCACGTTCACTTCCCTACCTGGACAGTCTGAGCTTTTATGGCACTAGGGACACTACCTAGATGAGCTACAAATGAGTTGATTCATTAGTAATTTTAACAAGCGCAGTGTCTTTGCTATTATGGGGTCTGATTCTTGACTGGAATGTTTTATAGATGTCATTTCTTGCAAAAAGGAGCACAATTGACAATTTTTCTAATATTTAGACATAAACGGAAGATTTGCATTGGGTCTGTAATTTGCCAATTCACCAGGATCTAGTTGTGGTTTCTTAATAAGAGGCTTAGTAACTGTCAGCTTGGAGGGCCTTGGATGTGACAGAGATAGAGAGGATAATATTGAGAATAGGGTCTTCAGTTACAGTTAACAATCAATTCCCTTTATATTTAGTAGGTATGCATTCTAATAGAAAAGTTGCTGGTTTAGATCCGCAGGACACGTTGGTTTTTTTTGTTTTTTTTGGTTCTTCCTGTCCTATAGTTCTAAAGCACAATCGGCCGCCCGGGGGAATTAGCTCAAACAGTAGAGTGCTCGCTTAGCGGGATCGACGCCCGCATTCTCCATGTGTGGCCCTTCCCTTTCACGCTCACTTCCCCAATGGGACAGTCTGCGCAGGTAGGTACACTCCCTAGATGAGCTCTTTTGGCTCTCTGCTGTTGGAAAGATATTTCAGACAAAAGCAGGTCCCACCGAGATTTGAACTCGGATTACTGGATTCAGAGTCCAGAGTGCTAACCATTACACCATGGAACCGCAACGAGAGCTGTAGTCGCTTATCGAGCCGCAGAGCATTAAGGCATACAGCCTAGAAGCGTGGTAGCAAAGAGCCAGTAGAGGTTTTGCGGTTGAGGATCACGTTTCCCCGATTCGGTTTGAGAATGCCAATTTCACCGCCACTTTACAGTTACATTAGCAGCTGCGCTACGCCTCTGCTTTTCTCCCACTGCCTCGAAAAGAGACCAAAAAGGCTCCACCGAGATTTGAACTCGGATCACTGGATTCAAAGTCCAGAGTGCTAACCATTACACCATGGAACCAATTTGGCTGGGTGGAGGACCTCTACCAACCGCCCCAAATGATGTTCTGCCGAAACCCGGGATTGAACCAGGGACCTTTAGATCTTCAGTCTAACGCTCTCCCAGCTGAGCTATTTCGGCCACGTCGCTGGGTGGTATGGCCAGCGGCAATTTCTGTGAAACGGCCAGTCACTTGAGAGAAACGCAAAGCTGAAGAGAGCAAAAGCATGGCCCGTACGGGGATCGAACCCGCGACCTTGGCGTTATTAGCACCACGCTCTAACCAGCTGAGCTAACCGGCCACGGAGCGATGATGCGTGCCACCCAATTTTCCAGAAACATCCCAATCGACTGTAACGCTCATAAGGGTGAAGAGATTAAAACCTGAGCAGAGGCACGGGCTCGTCCGGGATTTGAACCCGGGACCTCTCGCACCCTAAGCGAGAATCATACTCCTAGACCAACGAGCCCTGCTGCTGCTGCTGCTGCTGCTGCTGCTGCTGCTGCTGCTGCTGCTGCTGCTGCTGCTGCTGCTGCTGCTGCTGCTGCTGCTGCTGCTGCTGCTGCTGCTGCGCTGCTGCTGCTGCTGCTGCTGCTGCTGCTGCTGCTGCTGCTGCTGCCGCCGCCGCGGCTACAAAGCATGTAGACAAACACAATGCCAAGACAAATTGTGATGCTTTTTACTGCAAAATCAAACTAAAGGTGTAATTGAGGTTGCTTGGGAATACTCACCCTGTAACGTTCCCTGTTGGTGCAAGCTTTCCTGACCACAGAACTCACTTCTGATATCGAATCACAATCTTGTTAACAGTTACATTTTATGCCAGTCTATTTTAATGTTATAGTAGCCCAGCTAATGTTAAGTCAGCCCGCCGACTGAAGTTACACACAGTCAGAAAACACTGGGTAAAGCTATTAACATTACAAATATATATAGCTCTTAGGTTTACACATCAATGACAGTTAACATTACCTGATAAGGCTGACTGGCAGCTAAGATAATCGTAGACTAATTCTACGGATCCAATCTTGCTATTCGTAAAATACAAACAACGTGAGCCATTTCATTAACAAAATATAAATAACCTACCTGAGCAGAATATAAATAACATGCCTGAGCTGAGATTGGATGGAATGTGCTCAAAGATGGATGAAAATGGACTAGGTGCAGTAATTGTTGTTTTTACAGGCTTGTGGTTGCCAGGTAGAGCTTTTTCGGCCAGGTCTGTGTGTTGTCTGGCCAGCGGGTATTTCTGTGAAACCGCCAGTTATTTGCGGGAAGCTCAAAACTGAAGGTCCCAGAGAGCAAAACACTGGCCTGGACGAGGATCCAATCCGCTACCTTGGCGTTATTAGCACCACCCTAGAGGTAGCGTCATGAACAGATATTGTGGACCAAGACCAAGAAGGGCCTTAACGATGAAAGCACATTCCTGTAATTAAATCTACAACCAAGCGGTAGCCAGTGCAAAGTTGCCAGCACAGAGGAAATATGGTCTCTTTTCGTTGTGCCCATTGGAAATCCCGCCGCAATGTCTGCACACATGCGAGGGATCGCTCCTCGCCGGTGCCCCTCCACTTGTGGCCCTTCTCTTTCACGTTCACTTCCCTACCTGGACAGTCTGAGCTTTTATGGCACTAGGGACACTACCTAGATGAGCTACAAATGAGTTGATTCATTAGTAATTTTAACAAGCGCAGTGTCTTTGCTATTATGGGGTCTGATTCTTGACTGGAATGTTTTATAGATGTCATTTCTTGCAAAAAGGAGCACAATTGACAATTTTTCTAATATTTAGACATAAACGGAAGATTTGCATTGGGTCTGTAATTTGCCAATTCACCAGGATCTAGTTGTGGTTTCTTAATAAGAGGCTTAGTAACTGTCAGCTTGGAGGGCCTTGGATGTGACAGAGATAGAGAGGATAATATTGAGAATAGGGTCTTCAGTTACAGTTAACAATCAATTCCCTTTATATTTAGTAGGTATGCATTCTAATAGAAAAGTTGCTGGTTTAGATCCGCAGGACACGTTGGTTTTTTTTTCTCCCTAGCCGGGGTGCTCGCCAAACAGGGAGAGTGCGTGGCCCCGGGATCGACGCCCCCATTTTCCCATGTTCCCAATCCTCTTTTCTCCTCACCACCCCACGCTCCCAGTCTGCCTAGGTACCTACACTAGATAGGCTCTCTTGAAATTTGGGCTCTTATAGAGACAAAAGACAGAGATTTCAAAAAGATTACTCCTCGATTTTGGAGATTTGAACTCGGATTACACAGAGTCCAGCCCACCATTACACCATAGAGCTGTAGTCGAGAATCGAGCCGCAGAGCGCTTATCGAGCCAGCAGCATTAGCAAGCATAGAAGCAGCCAGTAGAGGTAGAAGCGTTTGAGTAGGTTTTTGGTTTGGTTTCCCCGATTTTTTCATTTTGTTTTTGAGATTTTTTTTTCTTTACCAGTTTTATTTTAGCAGCTGCGCTACGCCTCTGCTTTTCTTTTTCTCCAACTCCACCGAAAAAAGACCAAAAAAAGGCACCACGATGAACTGACGACTTGATCTTCCAGTTCTTTTTTTTTTTTTTTTTTTTTCATCTTCCTGTCCTGGGTGGCTGCAAGCACAATCGCCGCCCGGGGGGGAAAATGCAACACTGAAGAAACCCGGGATAGCGGGGGACCGACGCCCTTCTTCTCCATGTGTGGCCCCTCCCTTTTTCACGCTTCCCCCCCAATGGGACAGTCTGCGCAGGTAGGTACATCTGTATGATGAGCTTTTTTGCTCTCTGCTGTTGGAAAGCTGAAGAGAGCAAAAGCATGGCCCGTACGGGGATCGAACCCGCGACCTTGGCGTTATTAGCACCACGCTCTAACCAGCTGAGCTAAACCGGCCACGGAGCGATGATGCGTGCCACCCAATTTTCCAGAAACATCCCAATCGACTGTAACGCTCATAAGGGTGAAGAGATTAAAACCTGAGCAGAGGCACGGGCTCGTCCGGGATTTGAACCCGGGACCTCTCGCACCCTAAGCGAGAATCATACTCCTAGACCAACGAGCCCTGCTGCTGCTGCTGCTGCTGCTGCTGCGCTGCTGCTGCTGCTGCTGCTGCTGCTGCTGCTGCTGCTGCTGCTGCTGCTGCTGCTGCTGCTGCTGCTGCTGCTGCTGCGCTGCTGCTGCTGCTGCTGCTCTGCTGCTGCTGCTGCGCTGCTGCTGCTGCTGCTGCTGCTGCTGCTGCTGCTGCTGCCGCCGCGGCTACAAAGCATGTAGACAAACACAATGCCAAGACAAATTGTGATGCTTTTTACTGCAAAATCAAACTAAAGGTGTAATTGAGGTTGCTTGGGAATACTCACCCTGTAACGTTCCCTGTTGGTGCAAGCTTTCCTGACCACAGAACTCACTTCTGATATCGAATCACAATCTTGTTAACAGTTACATTTTATGCCAGTCTATTTTAATGTTATAGTAGCCCAGCTAATGTTAAGTCAGCCCTGCCGACTGAAGTTACACACAGTCAGAAAACACTGGGTAAAGCTATTAACATTACAAATATATATAGCTCTTAGGTTTACACATCAATGACAGTTAACATTACCTGATAAGGCTGACTGGCAGCTAAGATAATCGTAGACTAATTCTACGGATCCAATCTTGCTATTCGTAAAATACAAACAACGTGAGCCATTTCATTAACAAAATATAAATAACCTACCTGAGCAGAATATAAATAACATGCCTGAGCTGAGATTGGATGGAATGTGCTCAAAGATGGATGAAAATGGACTAGGTGCAGTAATTGTTGTTTTTACAGGCTTGTGGTTGCCAGGTAGAGCTTTTTCGGCCAGGTCTGTGTGTTGTCTGGCCAGCGGGTATTTCTGTGAAACCGCCAGTTATTTGCGGGAAGCTCAAAACTGAAGGTCCCAGAGAGCAAAACACTGGCCTGGACGAGGATCCAATCCGCTACCTTGGCGTTATTAGCACCACCCTAGAGGTAGCGTCATGAACAGATATTGTGGACCAAGACCAAGAAGGGCCTTAACGATGAAAGCACATTCCTGTAATTAAATCTACAACCAAGCGGTAGCCAGTGCAAAGTTGCCAGCACAGAGGAAATATGGTCTCTTTTCGTTGTGCCCATTGGAAATCCCGCCGCAATGTCTGCACACATGCGAGGGATCGCTCCTCGCCGGTGCCCCTCCACTTGTGGCCCTTCTCTTTCACGTTCACTTCCCTACCTGGACAGTCTGAGCTTTTATGGCACTAGGGACACTACCTAGATGAGCTACAAATGAGTTGATTCATTAGTAATTTTAACAAGCGCAGTGTCTTTGCTATTATGGGGTCTGATTCTTGACTGGAATGTTTTATAGATGTCATTTCTTGCAAAAAGGAGCACAATTGACAATTTTTCTAATATTTAGACATAAACGGAAGATTTGCATTGGGTCTGTAATTTGCCAATTCACCAGGATCTAGTTGTGGTTTCTTAATAAGAGGCTTAGTAACTGTCAGCTTGGAGGGCCTTGGATGTGACAGAGATAGAGAGGATAATATTGAGAATAGGGTCTTCAGTTACAGTTAACAATCAATTCCCTTTATATTTAGTAGGTATGCATTCTAATAGAAAAGTTGCTGGTTTAGATCCGCAGGACACGTTGGTTTTTTTTGTTTTTTTTGGTTCTTCCTGTCCTATAGTTCTAAAGCACAATCGGCCGCCCGGGGGAATTAGCTCAAACAGTAGAGTGCTCGCTTAGCGGGATCGACGCCCGCATTCTCCATGTGTGGCCCTTCCCTTTCACGCTCACTTCCCCAATGGGACAGTCTGCGCAGGTAGGTACACTCCCTAGATGAGCTCTTTTGGCTCTCTGCTGTTGGAAAGATATTTCAGACAAAAGCAGGTCCCACCGAGATTTGAACTCGGATTACTGGATTCAGAGTCCAGAGTGCTAACCATTACACCATGGAACCGCAACGAGAGCTGTAGTCGCTTATCGAGCCGCAGAGCATTAAGGCATACAGCCTAGAAGCGTGGTAGCAAAGAGCCAGTAGAGGTTTTGCGGTTGAGGATCACGTTTCCCCGATTCGGTTTGAGAATGCCAATTTCACCGCCACTTTACAGTTACATTAGCAGCTGCGCTACGCCTCTGCTTTTCTCCCACTGCCTCGAAAAGAGACCAAAAAGGCTCCACCGAGATTTGAACTCGGATCACTGGATTCAAAGTCCAGAGTGCTAACCATTACACCATGGAACCAATTTGGCTGGGTGGAGGACCTCTACCAACCGCCCCAAATGATGTTCTGCCGAAACCCGGGATTGAACCAGGGACCTTTAGATCTTCAGTCTAACGTCCAGCTATTTCGGTCGGTCCACGTCGTGGGGTGGTATGGCCAGCGGCAATTGTTGAAACGGCCAAAGTCTTGAGAGAAACGCAAAAGCAAAAAGAAAGCAAAAGCATGGCCCGTACGGGGGGGAACGAACGCGACTTGGCGTTATTACCACACACACGCTCTCTAACCAGCTGAGCTAACCACGGGAGCGATGATGATGTGTGCCCCAATTTTCCCAGAAACATCCCAATCGACTGTAACGCTCATAAGGGTGAAGAGATTAAAACCTGAGCAGAGGCACGGGCTCGTCCGGGATTTGAACCCGGGACCTCTCGCACCCTAAGCGAGAATCATACTCCTAGACCAACGAGCCCTGCTGCTGCTGCTGCTGCTGCTGCCGCTGCTGCTGCCGCTGCCGCTGCCGCTGCTGCCGCTGCCGCCGCCTGCTGCTGCCGCCGCCGCCGCCCGCGGCTACAAAGCATGTAGACAAACACAATGCCAAGACAAATTGTGATGCTTTTTACTGCAAAATCAAACTAAAGGTGTAATTGAGGTTGCTTGGGAATACTCACCCTGTAACGTTCCCTGTTGGTGCAAGCTTTCCTGACCACAGAACTCACTTCTGATATCGAATCACAATCTTGTTAACAGTTACATTTTATGCCAGTCTATTTTAATGTTATAGTAGCCCAGCTAATGTTAAGTCAGCCCGCCGACTGAAGTTACACACAGTCAGAAAACACTGGGTAAAGCTATTAACATTACAAATATATATAGCTCTTAGGTTTACACATCAATGACAGTTAACATTACCTGATAAGGCTGACTGGCAGCTAAGATAATCGTAGACTAATTCTACGGATCCAATCTTGCTATTCGTAAAATACAAACAACGTGAGCCATTTCATTAACAAAATATAAATAACCTACCTGAGCAGAATATAAATAACATGCCTGAGCTGAGATTGGATGGAATGTGCTCAAAGATGGATGAAAATGGACTAGGTGCAGTAATTGTTGTTTTTACAGGCTTGTGGTTGCCAGGTAGAGCTTTTTCGGCCAGGTCTGTGTGTTGTCTGGCCAGCGGGTATTTCTGTGAAACCGCCAGTTATTTGCGGGAAGCTCAAAACTGAAGGTCCCAGAGAGCAAAACACTGGCCTGGACGAGGATCCAATCCGCTACCTTGGCGTTATTAGCACCACCCTAGAGGTAGCGTCATGAACAGATATTGTGGACCAAGACCAAGAAGGGCCTTAACGATGAAAGCACATTCCTGTAATTAAATCTACAACCAAGCGGTAGCCAGTGCAAAGTTGCCAGCACAGAGGAAATATGGTCTCTTTTCGTTGTGCCCATTGGAAATCCCGCCGCAATGTCTGCACACATGCGAGGGATCGCTCCTCGCCGGTGCCCCTCCACTTGTGGCCCTTCTCTTTCACGTTCACTTCCCTACCTGGACAGTCTGAGCTTTTATGGCACTAGGGACACTACCTAGATGAGCTACAAATGAGTTGATTCATTAGTAATTTTAACAAGCGCAGTGTCTTTGCTATTATGGGGTCTGATTCTTGACTGGAATGTTTTATAGATGTCATTTCTTGCAAAAAGGAGCACAATTGACAATTTTTCTAATATTTAGACATAAACGGAAGATTTGCATTGGGTCTGTAATTTGCCAATTCACCAGGATCTAGTTGTGGTTTCTTAATAAGAGGCTTAGTAACTGTCAGCTTGGAGGGCCTTGGATGTGACAGAGATAGAGAGGATAATATTGAGAATAGGGTCTTCAGTTACAGTTAACAATCAATTCCCTTTATATTTAGTAGGTATGCATTCTAATAGAAAAGTTGCTGGTTTAGATCCGCAGGACACGTTGGTTTTTTTTGTTTTTTTTTGGTTCTTCCTGTCCTATAGTTCTAAAGCACAATCGGCCCGCCCGGGGGAATTAGCTCAAACAGTAGAGTGCTCGCTTAGCGGGATCGACGCCCGCATTCTCCATGTGTGGCCCTTCCCTTTCACGCTCACTTCCCCAATGGGACAGTCTGCGCAGGTAGGTACACTCCCTAGATGAGCTCTTTTGGCTCTCTGCTGTTGGAAAGATATTTCAGACAAAAGCAGGTCCCACCGAGATTTGAACTCGGATTACTGGATTCAGAGTCCAGAGTGCTAACCATTACACCATGGAACCGCAACGAGAGCTGTAGTCGCTTATCGAGCCGCAGAGCATTAAGGCATACAGCCTAGAAGCGTGGTAGCAAAGAGCCAGTAGAGGTTTTGCGGTTGAGGATCACGTTTCCCCGATTCGGTTTGAGAATGCCAATTTCACCGCCACTTTACAGTTACATTAGCAGCTGCGCTACGCCTCTGCTTTTCTCCCACTGCCTCGAAAAGAGACCAAAAAGGCTCCACCGAGATTTGAACTCGGATCACTGGATTCAAAGTCCAGAGTGCTAACCATTACACCATGGAACCAATTTGGCTGGGTGGAGGACCTCTACCAACCGCCCCAAATGATGTTCTGCCGAAACCCGGGATTGAACCAGGGACCTTTAGATCTTCAGTCTAACGTAATCGACTGTAACGCTCATAAGGGTGAAGAGATTAAAACCTGAGCAGAGGCACGGGCTCGTCCGGGATTTGAACCCGGGACCTCTCGCACCCTAAGCGAGAATCATACTCCTAGACCAACGAGCCCTGCTGCTGCTGCTGCTGCTGCCGCTGCTGCTGCTGCTGCTGCTGCTTACAAAGCTGCTGCTGGCTGCTGCTGCTGCTGCTGCTGCCTGCTGCTGCGCTGCCGCCGCCGCCGCCGCCGCGCCGCCGCCGCGGCTACAAAGCATGTAGACAAACACAATGCCAAGACAAATTGTGATGCTTTTTACTGCAAAATCAAACTAAAGGTGTAATTGAGGTTGCTTGGGAATACTCACCCTGTAACGTTCCCTGTTGGTGCAAGCTTTCCTGACCACAGAACTCACTTCTGATATCGAATCACAATCTTGTTAACAGTTACATTTTATGCCAGTCTATTTTAATGTTATAGTAGCCCAGCTAATGTTAAGTCAGCCCGCCGACTGAAGTTACACACAGTCAGAAAACACTGGGTAAAGCTATTAACATTACAAATATATATAGCTCTTAGGTTTACACATCAATGACAGTTAACATTACCTGATAAGGCTGACTGGCAGCTAAGATAATCGTAGACTAATTCTACGGATCCAATCTTGCTATTCGTAAAATACAAACAACGTGAGCCATTTCATTAACAAAATATAAATAACCTACCTGAGCAGAATATAAATAACATGCCTGAGCTGAGATTGGATGGAATGTGCTCAAAGATGGATGAAAATGGACTAGGTGCAGTAATTGTTGTTTTTACAGGCTTGTGGTTGCCAGGTAGAGCTTTTTCGGCCAGGTCTGTGTGTTGTCTGGCCAGCGGGTATTTCTGTGAAACCGCCAGTTATTTGCGGGAAGCTCAAAACTGAAGGTCCCAGAGAGCAAAACACTGGCCTGGACGAGGATCCAATCCGCTACCTTGGCGTTATTAGCACCACCCTAGAGGTAGCGTCATGAACAGATATTGTGGACCAAGACCAAGAAGGGCCTTAACGATGAAAGCACATTCCTGTAATTAAATCTACAACCAAGCGGTAGCCAGTGCAAAGTTGCCAGCACAGAGGAAATATGGTCTCTTTTCGTTGTGCCCATTGGAAATCCCGCCGCAATGTCTGCACACATGCGAGGGATCGCTCCTCGCCGGTGCCCCTCCACTTGTGGCCCTTCTCTTTCACGTTCACTTCCCTACCTGGACAGTCTGAGCTTTTATGGCACTAGGGACACTACCTAGATGAGCTACAAATGAGTTGATTCATTAGTAATTTTAACAAGCGCAGTGTCTTTGCTATTATGGGGTCTGATTCTTGACTGGAATGTTTTATAGATGTCATTTCTTGCAAAAAGGAGCACAATTGACAATTTTTCTAATATTTAGACATAAACGGAAGATTTGCATTGGGTCTGTAATTTGCCAATTCACCAGGATCTAGTTGTGGTTTCTTAATAAGAGGCTTAGTAACTGTCAGCTTGGAGGGCCTTGGATGTGACAGAGATAGAGAGGATAATATTGAGAATAGGGTCTTCAGTTACAGTTAACAATCAATTCCCTTTATATTTAGTAGGTATGCATTCTAATAGAAAAGTTGCTGGTTTAGATCCGCAGGACACGTTGGTTTTTTTTGTTTTTTTTGGTTCTTCCTGTCCTATAGTTCTAAAGCACAATCGGCCGCCCGGGGGAATTAGCTCAAACAGTAGAGTGCTCGCTTAGCGGGATCGACGCCCGCATTCTCCATGTGTGGCCCTTCCCTTTCACGCTCACTTCCCCAATGGGACAGTCTGCGCAGGTAGGTACACTCCCTAGATGAGCTCTTTTGGCTCTCTGCTGTTGGAAAGATATTTCAGACAAAAGCAGGTCCCACCGAGATTTGAACTCGGATTACTGGATTCAGAGTCCAGAGTGCTAACCATTACACCATGGAACCGCAACGAGAGCTGTAGTCGCTTATCGAGCCGCAGAGCATTAAGGCATACAGCCTAGAAGCGTGGTAGCAAAGAGCCAGTAGAGGTTTTGCGGTTGAGGATCACGTTTCCCCGATTCGGTTTGAGAATGCCAATTTCACCGCCACTTTACAGTTACATTAGCAGCTGCGCTACGCCTCTGCTTTTCTCCCACTGCCTCGAAAAGAGACCAAAAAGGCTCCACCGAGATTTGAACTCGGATCACTGGATTCAAAGTCCAGAGTGCTAACCATTACACCATGGAACCAATTTGGCTGGGTGGAGGACCTCTACCAACCGCCCCAAATGATGTTCTGCCGAAACCCGGGATTGAACCAGGGACCTTTAGATCTTCAGTCTAACGCTAGCGATGATGCGTGCCACCCAATTTTCCAGAAACATCCCAATCGACTGTAACGCTCATAAGGGTGAAGAGATTAAAACCTGAGCAGAGGCACGGGCTCGTCCGGGATTTGAACCCGGGACCTCTCGCACCCTAAGCGAGAATCATACTCCTAGACCAACGAGCCCTGCTGCTGCTGCTGCTGCTGCTGCTGCTGCCGCTGCCGCTGCCGCCGCTGCTGCCGCGGCTACAAAGCATGTAGACAAACACAATGCCAAGACAAATTGTGATGCTTTTTACTGCAAAATCAAACTAAAGGTGTAATTGAGGTTGCTTGGGAATACTCACCCTGTAACGTTCCCTGTTGGTGCAAGCTTTCCTGACCACAGAACTCACTTCTGATATCGAATCACAATCTTGTTAACAGTTACATTTTATGCCAGTCTATTTTAATGTTATAGTAGCCCAGCTAATGTTAAGTCAGCCCGCCGACTGAAGTTACACACAGTCAGAAAACACTGGGTAAAGCTATTAACATTACAAATATATATAGCTCTTAGGTTTACACATCAATGACAGTTAACATTACCTGATAAGGCTGACTGGCAGCTAAGATAATCGTAGACTAATTCTACGGATCCAATCTTGCTATTCGTAAAATACAAACAACGTGAGCCATTTCATTAACAAAATATAAATAACCTACCTGAGCAGAATATAAATAACATGCCTGAGCTGAGATTGGATGGAATGTGCTCAAAGATGGATGAAAATGGACTAGGTGCAGTAATTGTTGTTTTTACAGGCTTGTGGTTGCCAGGTAGAGCTTTTTCGGCCAGGTCTGTGTGTTGTCTGGCCAGCGGGTATTTCTGTGAAACCGCCAGTTATTTGCGGGAAGCTCAAAACTGAAGGTCCCAGAGAGCAAAACACTGGCCTGGACGAGGATCCAATCCGCTACCTTGGCGTTATTAGCACCACCCTAGAGGTAGCGTCATGAACAGATATTGTGGACCAAGACCAAGAAGGGCCTTAACGATGAAAGCACATTCCTGTAATTAAATCTACAACCAAGCGGTAGCCAGTGCAAAGTTGCCAGCACAGAGGAAATATGGTCTCTTTTCGTTGTGCCCATTGGAAATCCCGCCGCAATGTCTGCACACATGCGAGGGATCGCTCCTCGCCGGTGCCCCTCCACTTGTGGCCCTTCTCTTTCACGTTCACTTCCCTACCTGGACAGTCTGAGCTTTTATGGCACTAGGGACACTACCTAGATGAGCTACAAATGAGTTGATTCATTAGTAATTTTAACAAGCGCAGTGTCTTTGCTATTATGGGGTCTGATTCTTGACTGGAATGTTTTATAGATGTCATTTCTTGCAAAAAGGAGCACAATTGACAATTTTTCTAATATTTAGACATAAACGGAAGATTTGCATTGGGTCTGTAATTTGCCAATTCACCAGGATCTAGTTGTGGTTTCTTAATAAGAGGCTTAGTAACTGTCAGCTTGGAGGGCCTTGGATGTGACAGAGATAGAGAGGATAATATTGAGAATAGGGTCTTCAGTTACAGTTAACAATCAATTCCCTTTATATTTAGTAGGTATGCATTCTAATAGAAAAGTTGCTGGTTTAGATCCGCAGGACACGTTGGTTTTTTTTTGTTTTTTTTGGTTCTTCCTGTCCTATAGTTCTAAAGCACAATCGGCCGCCCGGGGGAATTAGCTCAAACAGTAGAGTGCTCGCTTAGCGGGATCGACGCCCGCATTCTCCATGTGTGGCCCTTCCCTTTCACGCTCACTTCCCCAATGGGACAGTCTGCGCAGGTAGGTACACTCCCTAGATGAGCTCTTTTGGCTCTCTGCTGTTGGAAAGATATTTCAGACAAAAGCAGGTCCCACCGAGATTTGAACTCGGATTACTGGATTCAGAGTCCAGAGTGCTAACCATTACACCATGGAACCGCAACGAGAGCTGTAGTCGCTTATCGAGCCGCAGAGCATTAAGGCATACAGCCTAGAAGCGTGGTAGCAAAGAGCCAGTAGAGGTTTTGCGGTTGAGGATCACGTTTCCCCGATTCGGTTTGAGAATGCCAATTTCACCGCCACTTTACAGTTACATTAGCAGCTGCGCTACGCCTCAATTTTTCTCCCACTGCTCGAAAAAAAAAAAAAAAAAAAGGCCCACCGATTTGAACTCGGATCATCACTGGATTCAAGTCAGAGCCTAACCACATACACCATGGAACCAATTTGGCTGTGTGGAGGGGACTCTACACACGCCCCCCCAATGATGTTCTGCCGAAAACCCGGGATTGAACCAGGGACCTTTAGATCTTCAGTCTAACGTAATCGACTGTAACGCTCATAAGGGTGAAGAGATTAAAACCTGAGCAGAGGCACGGGCTCGTCCGGGATTTGAACCCGGGACCTCTCGCACCCTAAGCGAGAATCATACTCCTAGACCAACGAGCCCTGCTGCTGCTGCTGCTGCTGCCGCTGCTGCTGCTGCCCGCTGCCGCCGCGCGCCCGCCGCCGCGCCCGCCGCCGCGGCTACAAAGCATGGCTGCTGCCTGCTGCTGCTGCTGCTGCCTGCTGCTGCCGCCGCCGCCGCCCGCGCCGCCGCGGCTACAAAGCATGTAGACAAACACAATGCCAAGACAAATTGTGATGCTTTTTACTGCAAAATCAAACTAAAGGTGTAATTGAGGTTGCTTGGGAATACTCACCCTGTAACGTTCCCTGTTGGTGCAAGCTTTCCTGACCACAGAACTCACTTCTGATATCGAATCACAATCTTGTTAACAGTTACATTTTATGCCAGTCTATTTTAATGTTATAGTAGCCCAGCTAATGTTAAGTCAGCCCGCCGACTGAAGTTACACACAGTCAGAAAACACTGGGTAAAGCTATTAACATTACAAATATATATAGCTCTTAGGTTTACACATCAATGACAGTTAACATTACCTGATAAGGCTGACTGGCAGCTAAGATAATCGTAGACTAATTCTACGGATCCAATCTTGCTATTCGTAAAATACAAACAACGTGAGCCATTTCATTAACAAAATATAAATAACCTACCTGAGCAGAATATAAATAACATGCCTGAGCTGAGATTGGATGGAATGTGCTCAAAGATGGATGAAAATGGACTAGGTGCAGTAATTGTTGTTTTTACAGGCTTGTGGTTGCCAGGTAGAGCTTTTTCGGCCAGGTCTGTGTGTTGTCTGGCCAGCGGGTATTTCTGTGAAACCGCCAGTTATTTGCGGGAAGCTCAAAACTGAAGGTCCCAGAGAGCAAAACACTGGCCTGGACGAGGATCCAATCCGCTACCTTGGCGTTATTAGCACCACCCTAGAGGTAGCGTCATGAACAGATATTGTGGACCAAGACCAAGAAGGGCCTTAACGATGAAAGCACATTCCTGTAATTAAATCTACAACCAAGCGGTAGCCAGTGCAAAGTTGCCAGCACAGAGGAAATATGGTCTCTTTTCGTTGTGCCCATTGGAAATCCCGCCGCAATGTCTGCACACATGCGAGGGATCGCTCCTCGCCGGTGCCCCTCCACTTGTGGCCCTTCTCTTTCACGTTCACTTCCCTACCTGGACAGTCTGAGCTTTTATGGCACTAGGGACACTACCTAGATGAGCTACAAATGAGTTGATTCATTAGTAATTTTAACAAGCGCAGTGTCTTTGCTATTATGGGGTCTGATTCTTGACTGGAATGTTTTATAGATGTCATTTCTTGCAAAAAGGAGCACAATTGACAATTTTTCTAATATTTAGACATAAACGGAAGATTTGCATTGGGTCTGTAATTTGCCAATTCACCAGGATCTAGTTGTGGTTTCTTAATAAGAGGCTTAGTAACTGTCAGCTTGGAGGGCCTTGGATGTGACAGAGATAGAGAGGATAATATTGAGAATAGGGTCTTCAGTTACAGTTAACAATCAATTCCCTTTATATTTAGTAGGTATGCATTCTAATAGAAAAGTTGCTGGTTTAGATCCGCAGGACACGTTGGTTTTTTTTTGTTTTTTTTGGTTCTTCCTGTCCTATAGTTCTAAAGCACAATCGGCCGCCCGGGGGAATTAGCTCAAACAGTAGAGTGCTCGCTTAGCGGGATCGACGCCCGCATTCTCCATGTGTGGCCCTTCCCTTTCACGCTCACTTCCCCAATGGGACAGTCTGCGCAGGTAGGTACACTCCCTAGATGAGCTCTTTTGGCTCTCTGCTGTTGGAAAGATATTTCAGACAAAAGCAGGTCCCACCGAGATTTGAACTCGGATTACTGGATTCAGAGTCCAGAGTGCTAACCATTACACCATGGAACCGCAACGAGAGCTGTAGTCGCTTATCGAGCCGCAGAGCATTAAGGCATACAGCCTAGAAGCGTGGTAGCAAAGAGCCAGTAGAGGTTTTGCGGTTGAGGATCACGTTTCCCCGATTCGGTTTGAGAATGCCAATTTCACCGCCACTTTACAGTTACATTAGCAGCTGCGCTACGCCTCAATTTTTCGAAACATCCCACGAAAAAAAAAAAAAAAAAAAAAGGCTTTGAAAGATTTGAACTGGGATCGGATCTCAAGTCCCAAGTGCTAACCAACCCACACCATGGAACCCAATTTGGCTGTGTGGGGGACTCTACCAACCCCCCCCCATGATGTTCTTCTGCCGAAACCGGGATTGAAACAGGGACCCTTAGATCTTCAGTCTAACGTAATCGACTGTAACGCTCATAAGGGTGAAGAGATTAAAACCTGAGCAGAGGCACGGGCTCGTCCGGGATTTGAACCCGGGACCTCTCGCACCCTAAGCGAGAATCATACTCCTAGACCAACGAGCCCTGCTGCTGCTGCTGCTGCTGCTGCTGCGCGCTGCGCCGCCCGCCCGCCGCGCCGCGCCGCCGCCGCCGCCGCGGCTACAAAGCATGCTGCTGCTGCTGCTGCTGCTGCTGCTGCTGCCTGCTGCTGCTGCTGCCGCCGCCGCGGCTACAAAGCATGTAGACAAACACAATGCCAAGACAAATTGTGATGCTTTTTACTGCAAAATCAAACTAAAGGTGTAATTGAGGTTGCTTGGGAATACT
Source organism: Opsariichthys bidens (assembly GCA_037194245.1). Classification (NCBI taxonomy): domain Eukaryota; kingdom Metazoa; phylum Chordata; class Actinopteri; order Cypriniformes; family Xenocyprididae; genus Opsariichthys; species Opsariichthys bidens. The sequence continues at coordinate 2,771,919 of CM074287.1, read as the reverse complement.
CACCCTGTAACGTTCCCTGTTGGTGCAAGCTTTCCTGACCACAGAACTCACTTCTGATATCGAATCACAATCTTGTTAACAGTTACATTTTATGCCAGTCTATTTTAATGTTATAGTAGCCCAGCTAATGTTAAGTCAGCCCGCCGACTGAAGTTACACACAGTCAGAAAACACTGGGTAAAGCTATTAACATTACAAATATATATAGCTCTTAGGTTTACACATCAATGACAGTTAACATTACCTGATAAGGCTGACTGGCAGCTAAGATAATCGTAGACTAATTCTACGGATCCAATCTTGCTATTCGTAAAATACAAACAACGTGAGCCATTTCATTAACAAAATATAAATAACCTACCTGAGCAGAATATAAATAACATGCCTGAGCTGAGATTGGATGGAATGTGCTCAAAGATGGATGAAAATGGACTAGGTGCAGTAATTGTTGTTTTTACAGGCTTGTGGTTGCCAGGTAGAGCTTTTTCGGCCAGGTCTGTGTGTTGTCTGGCCAGCGGGTATTTCTGTGAAACCGCCAGTTATTTGCGGGAAGCTCAAAACTGAAGGTCCCAGAGAGCAAAACACTGGCCTGGACGAGGATCCAATCCGCTACCTTGGCGTTATTAGCACCACCCTAGAGGTAGCGTCATGAACAGATATTGTGGACCAAGACCAAGAAGGGCCTTAACGATGAAAGCACATTCCTGTAATTAAATCTACAACCAAGCGGTAGCCAGTGCAAAGTTGCCAGCACAGAGGAAATATGGTCTCTTTTCGTTGTGCCCATTGGAAATCCCGCCGCAATGTCTGCACACATGCGAGGGATCGCTCCTCGCCGGTGCCCCTCCACTTGTGGCCCTTCTCTTTCACGTTCACTTCCCTACCTGGACAGTCTGAGCTTTTATGGCACTAGGGACACTACCTAGATGAGCTACAAATGAGTTGATTCATTAGTAATTTTAACAAGCGCAGTGTCTTTGCTATTATGGGGTCTGATTCTTGACTGGAATGTTTTATAGATGTCATTTCTTGCAAAAAGGAGCACAATTGACAATTTTTCTAATATTTAGACATAAACGGAAGATTTGCATTGGGTCTGTAATTTGCCAATTCACCAGGATCTAGTTGTGGTTTCTTAATAAGAGGCTTAGTAACTGTCAGCTTGGAGGGCCTTGGATGTGACAGAGATAGAGAGGATAATATTGAGAATAGGGTCTTCAGTTACAGTTAACAATCAATTCCCTTTATATTTAGTAGGTATGCATTCTAATAGAAAAGTTGCTGGTTTAGATCCGCAGGACACGTTGGTTTTTTTTGTTTTTTTTGGTTCTTCCTGTCCTATAGTTCTAAAGCACAATCGGCCGCCCGGGGGAATTAGCTCAAACAGTAGAGTGCTCGCTTAGCGGGATCGACGCCCGCATTCTCCATGTGTGGCCCTTCCCTTTCACGCTCACTTCCCCAATGGGACAGTCTGCGCAGGTAGGTACACTCCCTAGATGAGCTCTTTTGGCTCTCTGCTGTTGGAAAGATATTTCAGACAAAAGCAGGTCCCACCGAGATTTGAACTCGGATTACTGGATTCAGAGTCCAGAGTGCTAACCATTACACCATGGAACCGCAACGAGAGCTGTAGTCGCTTATCGAGCCGCAGAGCATTAAGGCATACAGCCTAGAAGCGTGGTAGCAAAGAGCCAGTAGAGGTTTTGCGGTTGAGGATCACGTTTCCCCGATTCGGTTTGAGAATGCCAATTTCACCGCCACTTTACAGTTACATTAGCAGCTGCGCTACGCCTCTGCTTTTCTCCCACTGCCTCGAAAAGAGACCAAAAAGGCTCCACCGAGATTTGAACTCGGATCACTGGATTCAAAGTCCAGAGTGCTAACCATTACACCATGGAACCAATTTGGCTGGGTGGAGGACCTCTACCAACCGCCCCAAATGATGTTCTGCCGAAACCCGGGATTGAACCAGGGACCTTTAGATCTTCAGTCTAACGCTCTCCCAGCTGAGCTATTTCGGCCACGTCGCTGGGTGGTATGGCCAGCGGCAATTTCTGTGAAACGGCCAGTCACTTGAGAGAAACGCAAAGCTGAAGAGAGCAAAAGCATGGCCCGTACGGGGATCGAACCCGCGACCTTGGCGTTATTAGCACCACGCTCTAACCAGCTGAGCTAACCGGCCACGGAGCGATGATGCGTGCCACCCAATTTTCCAGAAACATCCCAATCGACTGTAACGCTCATAAGGGTGAAGAGATTAAAACCTGAGCAGAGGCACGGGCTCGTCCGGGATTTGAACCCGGGACCTCTCGCACCCTAAGCGAGAATCATACTCCTAGACCAACGAGCCCTGCTGCTGCTGCTGCTGCTGCTGCTGCCGCCGCCGCCGCCGCGGCTACAAAGCATGTAGACAAACACAATGCCAAGACAAATTGTGATGCTTTTTACTGCAAAATCAAACTAAAGGTGTAATTGAGGTTGCTTGGGAATACTCACCCTGTAACGTTCCCTGTTGGTGCAAGCTTTCCTGACCACAGAACTCACTTCTGATATCGAATCACAATCTTGTTAACAGTTACATTTTATGCCAGTCTATTTTAATGTTATAGTAGCCCAGCTAATGTTAAGTCAGCCCGCCGACTGAAGTTACACACAGTCAGAAAACACTGGGTAAAGCTATTAACATTACAAATATATATAGCTCTTAGGTTTACACATCAATGACAGTTAACATTACCTGATAAGGCTGACTGGCAGCTAAGATAATCGTAGACTAATTCTACGGATCCAATCTTGCTATTCGTAAAATACAAACAACGTGAGCCATTTCATTAACAAAATATAAATAACCTACCTGAGCAGAATATAAATAACATGCCTGAGCTGAGATTGGATGGAATGTGCTCAAAGATGGATGAAAATGGACTAGGTGCAGTAATTGTTGTTTTTACAGGCTTGTGGTTGCCAGGTAGAGCTTTTTCGGCCAGGTCTGTGTGTTGTCTGGCCAGCGGGTATTTCTGTGAAACCGCCAGTTATTTGCGGGAAGCTCAAAACTGAAGGTCCCAGAGAGCAAAACACTGGCCTGGACGAGGATCCAATCCGCTACCTTGGCGTTATTAGCACCACCCTAGAGGTAGCGTCATGAACAGATATTGTGGACCAAGACCAAGAAGGGCCTTAACGATGAAAGCACATTCCTGTAATTAAATCTACAACCAAGCGGTAGCCAGTGCAAAGTTGCCAGCACAGAGGAAATATGGTCTCTTTTCGTTGTGCCCATTGGAAATCCCGCCGCAATGTCTGCACACATGCGAGGGATCGCTCCTCGCCGGTGCCCCTCCACTTGTGGCCCTTCTCTTTCACGTTCACTTCCCTACCTGGACAGTCTGAGCTTTTATGGCACTAGGGACACTACCTAGATGAGCTACAAATGAGTTGATTCATTAGTAATTTTAACAAGCGCAGTGTCTTTGCTATTATGGGGTCTGATTCTTGACTGGAATGTTTTATAGATGTCATTTCTTGCAAAAAGGAGCACAATTGACAATTTTTCTAATATTTAGACATAAACGGAAGATTTGCATTGGGTCTGTAATTTGCCAATTCACCAGGATCTAGTTGTGGTTTCTTAATAAGAGGCTTAGTAACTGTCAGCTTGGAGGGCCTTGGATGTGACAGAGATAGAGAGGATAATATTGAGAATAGGGTCTTCAGTTACAGTTAACAATCAATTCCCTTTATATTTAGTAGGTATGCATTCTAATAGAAAAGTTGCTGGTTTAGATCCGCAGGACACGTTGGTTTTTTTTTTTTTTTTTTGGTTCTTCCTGTCCTATAGTTCTAAAGCACAATCGGCCGCCCGGGGGAATTAGCTCAAACAGTAGAGTGCTCGCTTAGCGGGATCGACGCCCGCATTCTCCATGTGTGGCCCTTCCCTTTCACGCTCACTTCCCCAATGGGACAGTCTGCGCAGGTAGGTACACTCCCTAGATGAGCTCTTTTGGCTCTCTGCTGTTGGAAAGATATTTCAGACAAAAGCAGGTCCCACCGAGATTTGAACTCGGATTACTGGATTCAGAGTCCAGAGTGCTAACCATTACACCATGGAACCGCAACGAGAGCTGTAGTCGCTTATCGAGCCGCAGAGCATTAAGGCATACAGCCTAGAAGCGTGGTAGCAAAGAGCCAGTAGAGGTTTTGCGGTTGAGGATCACGTTTCCCCGATTCGGTTTGAGAATGCCAATTTCACCGCCACTTTACAGTTACATTAGCAGCTGCGCTACGACCAATTTTTCCATCCCACGAAAAAAAAGAAAAAGGCTCCACGAGAATTTTGGATCACTCACTGGATTCAAAAAGTCAGAGCCAAAACCACACACCATGGAACAATTTGGCTGGGTGGGAGGATACTCTACAACCGCCCCCAAATGTGTTTTCTGCGAAAACCCGATTTGAACCCAGGACCTTTAGATCTTCAGTCTAACGTAATCGACTGTAACGCTCATAAGGGTGAAGAGATTAAAACCTGAGCAGAGGCACGGGCTCGTCCGGGATTTGAACCCGGGACCTCTCGCACCCTAAGCGAGAATCATACTCCTAGACCAACGAGCCCTGCTGCTGCTGCTGCTGCTGCCGCCGCCCCGCCGCCGCGCCCGCCGCCGCCGCGCCGCCGCGCCGCCGCGGCTACAAAGCATGTAGACAAACACAATGCCAAGACAAATTGTGATGCTTTTTACTGCAAAATCAAACTAAAGGTGTAATTGAGGTTGCTTGGGAATACTCACCCTGTAACGTTCCCTGTTGGTGCAAGCTTTCCTGACCACAGAACTCACTTCTGATATCGAATCACAATCTTGTTAACAGTTACATTTTATGCCAGTCTATTTTAATGTTATAGTAGCCCAGCTAATGTTAAGTCAGCCCGCCGACTGAAGTTACACACAGTCAGAAAACACTGGGTAAAGCTATTAACATTACAAATATATATAGCTCTTAGGTTTACACATCAATGACAGTTAACATTACCTGATAAGGCTGACTGGCAGCTAAGATAATCGTAGACTAATTCTACGGATCCAATCTTGCTATTCGTAAAATACAAACAACGTGAGCCATTTCATTAACAAAATATAAATAACCTACCTGAGCAGAATATAAATAACATGCCTGAGCTGAGATTGGATGGAATGTGCTCAAAGATGGATGAAAATGGACTAGGTGCAGTAATTGTTGTTTTTACAGGCTTGTGGTTGCCAGGTAGAGCTTTTTCGGCCAGGTCTGTGTGTTGTCTGGCCAGCGGGTATTTCTGTGAAACCGCCAGTTATTTGCGGGAAGCTCAAAACTGAAGGTCCCAGAGAGCAAAACACTGGCCTGGACGAGGATCCAATCCGCTACCTTGGCGTTATTAGCACCACCCTAGAGGTAGCGTCATGAACAGATATTGTGGACCAAGACCAAGAAGGGCCTTAACGATGAAAGCACATTCCTGTAATTAAATCTACAACCAAGCGGTAGCCAGTGCAAAGTTGCCAGCACAGAGGAAATATGGTCTCTTTTCGTTGTGCCCATTGGAAATCCCGCCGCAATGTCTGCACACATGCGAGGGATCGCTCCTCGCCGGTGCCCCTCCACTTGTGGCCCTTCTCTTTCACGTTCACTTCCCTACCTGGACAGTCTGAGCTTTTATGGCACTAGGGACACTACCTAGATGAGCTACAAATGAGTTGATTCATTAGTAATTTTAACAAGCGCAGTGTCTTTGCTATTATGGGGTCTGATTCTTGACTGGAATGTTTTATAGATGTCATTTCTTGCAAAAAGGAGCACAATTGACAATTTTTCTAATATTTAGACATAAACGGAAGATTTGCATTGGGTCTGTAATTTGCCAATTCACCAGGATCTAGTTGTGGTTTCTTAATAAGAGGCTTAGTAACTGTCAGCTTGGAGGGCCTTGGATGTGACAGAGATAGAGAGGATAATATTGAGAATAGGGTCTTCAGTTACAGTTAACAATCAATTCCCTTTATATTTAGTAGGTATGCATTCTAATAGAAAAGTTGCTGGTTTAGATCCGCAGGACACGTTGTTTTTTTTTTTTTTTTTTTGGTTCTTCCTGTCCTATAGTTCTAAAGCACAATCGGCCGCCCGGGGGAATTAGCTCAAACAGTAGAGTGCTCGCTTAGCGGGATCGACGCCCGCATTCTCCATGTGTGGCCCTTCCCTTTCACGCTCACTTCCCCAATGGGACAGTCTGCGCAGGTAGGTACACTCCCTAGATGAGCTCTTTTGGCTCTCTGCTGTTGGAAAGATATTTCAGACAAAAGCAGGTCCCACCGAGATTTGAACTCGGATTACTGGATTCAGAGTCCAGAGTGCTAACCATTACACCATGGAACCGCAACGAGAGCTGTAGTCGCTTATCGAGCCGCAGAGCATTAAGGCATACAGCCTAGAAGCGTGGTAGCAAAGAGCCAGTAGAGGTTTTGCGGTTGAGGATCACGTTTCCCCGATTCGGTTTGAGAATGCCAATTTCACCGCCACTTTACAGTTACATTAGCAGCTGCGCTACGCCCAATTTTTCCATCCCAATCGACTGTAACGCTCATAAGGGTGAAGAGATTAAAACCTGAGCAGAGGCACGGGCTCGTCCGGGATTTGAACCCGGGACCTCTCGCACCCTAAGCGAGAATCATACTCCTAGACCAACGAGCCCTGCTGCTGCTGCTGCTGCTGCTGCTGCTGCTGTAGACAAACACAATGCCAAGACAAATTGTGATGCTTTTTACTGCAAAATCAAACTAAAGGTGTAATTGAGGTTGCTTGGGAATACTCACCCTGTAACGTTCCCTGTTGGTGCAAGCTTTCCTGACCACAGAACTCACTTCTGATATCGAATCACAATCTTGTTAACAGTTACATTTTATGCCAGTCTATTTTAATGTTATAGTAGCCCAGCTAATGTTAAGTCAGCCCGCCGACTGAAGTTACACACAGTCAGAAAACACTGGGTAAAGCTATTAACATTACAAATATATATAGCTCTTAGGTTTACACATCAATGACAGTTAACATTACCTGATAAGGCTGACTGGCAGCTAAGATAATCGTAGACTAATTCTACGGATCCAATCTTGCTATTCGTAAAATACAAACAACGTGAGCCATTTCATTAACAAAATATAAATAACCTACCTGAGCAGAATATAAATAACATGCCTGAGCTGAGATTGGATGGAATGTGCTCAAAGATGGATGAAAATGGACTAGGTGCAGTAATTGTTGTTTTTACAGGCTTGTGGTTGCCAGGTAGAGCTTTTTCGGCCAGGTCTGTGTGTTGTCTGGCCAGCGGGTATTTCTGTGAAACCGCCAGTTATTTGCGGGAAGCTCAAAACTGAAGGTCCCAGAGAGCAAAACACTGGCCTGGACGAGGATCCAATCCGCTACCTTGGCGTTATTAGCACCACCCTAGAGGTAGCGTCATGAACAGATATTGTGGACCAAGACCAAGAAGGGCCTTAACGATGAAAGCACATTCCTGTAATTAAATCTACAACCAAGCGGTAGCCAGTGCAAAGTTGCCAGCACAGAGGAAATATGGTCTCTTTTCGTTGTGCCCATTGGAAATCCCGCCGCAATGTCTGCACACATGCGAGGGATCGCTCCTCGCCGGTGCCCCTCCACTTGTGGCCCTTCTCTTTCACGTTCACTTCCCTACCTGGACAGTCTGAGCTTTTATGGCACTAGGGACACTACCTAGATAAGCTACAAATGAGTTGATTCATTAGTAATTTTAACAAGCGCAGTGTCTTTGCTATTACGGGGTCTGATTCTTGACTGAAATGTTTTATAGATGTCATTTTTTGCAAAAAGGAGCGCAATTGAAGGTGAAGTTAAGGCTCACCGAGATATCCAACTGCGAAGCTTACAGATAGAAGCAGAGTCGGCACGCCGTAAGCCTGTGCCAGCTCCACGTTCTAGACCTTCTTCACCTCTTTCAGCTAGTTTTTCAGTGCAGAATAGTACAGTTAATTTTGATGGTGTGAGTGATCCTCAAACTACCTTTGATGTAGCATACATGTAGAAGTATGTCAAACTGGTACCTCCATTTCGAGAAGCTGAGGTAGATGCTTACTTCATAGCCTTTGAGCGTATTGCTACCAAACTAGGATGGCCAAAAGATATGTGGGGCTTACTGCTTCAGTGTAATTTTGTGGGTAAAGCCCAGGAGGTATGCTCGGCATTACCAATTGAACAGTCCTTGGATTATGATATCATGAAAGCTGCAGTTTTGCGTGCATACGAACTGGTCCCCGAAGTATATCGTCAGCACTTTCGAGGTACAACAAAAACAGCCAAACAAACATTTGTTGAGTTTGCACGAGAGAGTCTTGTTTGAGAAGTGGTATCTGGCTAGTAAGGTTACCAATTTTGAAAAACTGCATGAACTCATTTTGCTTGAAGAGTTTAAAAACTGCCTTCCTGACAATATTGTAGTTCATCTGAATGAGCAAAAGCTAAGTTCTCTCTCTGAAGCCGCAGTGGTAGCTGATGAGTTTGCACTTACACACAGGACAGTATTTTCTTCTACACGTCAGCTTAGACGCCGGAATCTTGTGAGTGAGCAAACAGAGAGAATGTCATCTGTTCTTTCTTCGGAGAAAACCGAGAAAGAGAAACCAATGCTGAAACGCTCCGATGGCAAACGCGTCTGTTTTTATTGCCTAGATCCAGGTCACCTGATATCTGACTGCAAAGCGTGAAAACGGAAGTTTGCTGCTGAGAAATCTAACAGTGTAGCTTTTGCTCAAGCTGGTTCTGTCTCTGACTACCCATTTTCTCAGCTCCAGAATTCTGGTTACCAACCCTTCCTGTTAACTGGCTCTGGGTCTCTTTCAGCTGACTTACCTGGCCAACATGTGTCCATCTTGCGAGATACGGGGACAGCTCAGTCCTTTATTCTAGCTGACACCTTACCTTTCTCACCCAAAACGTACTCTGGTGCAGATGTTCTAGTTTGAGGGATTGAACTAGGCTGTGTTAAAGTACCATCACATACTGTCCACTTGAAATCTGATTTGGTCACAGGTCCCGCTCACCTTGGAGTAAGGACCGAACTGGCGGTGGAGGGCGTAAGTCTCATCCTTGGAAATGACCTGGCTGGTGGTAACGTGTTCCCTTGTCCTGTTGTAGTAGACAAGCCTGATGTGTCAGGACAGCCAGATGTTGCTGCTCATTTCCCTGCTGTTTTCCTTGCCTGTGCTGTTACCCGAGCACAAGCTCGAAAGTTGGATGATGTGGTGAACCTCGCTGCTTCATTTATGAACCCCGCGTCAGATGTCTCACAGTGCACACTGTTCATTAAACCTGAACTGTCTTTCTCTTCTGAGAAGGCTAACTCTGAGCCGGCCACAAATTCCATAGAAGCTGGAAAGGAGAATTAAACTGCTGCGCAAAAGACTGATCCATCTTTGTCGTCTTGTCTAGATTCTGCTGTCAATCTGGAAAAAGCCCCTGGTGGTCCAGTTACTTATTATTGGGATGATGGCATACTCATGAGACGGTGGCAACCGCAAGTGAATGGTGATGTGTTAGCGGCGCGTCAGCTTGTCCTGCCTTCTGCTTACCGCTCTCAGGTGGTGAAGTTGGCGCATGAGCACCCTCTGTCTGGTCACCTTGGTATCACTAAAACATATAAGCGCATCTTAAGGTACTACTTCTGGCCTGGGCTGAGGAACAGTGTAGTGAGGTACTGTCGAGCTTGCCATGAATGCCAAATTTCAGGTAAGCCTAACCAAACTGTTCCCTCTGCTCCTCTTCATCCTATACCCGTGATGAGTGAGCCGTTTGAACGCTTGATCTTGGATTGTGTTGGACCTTTACCCAAGTCAAAGTCGGGGCATCAGTATATTCTAACTCTGATGTGTGCCGCTACAAGGTTCCCAGAGGCTGTTCTCTTGGGTTCCTTGAAAGCTAATGTCATAGCCAAAGAGGTCATCAAGTTCTGTTCGATGTTTGGACTACCAAAGGCCATTCAAACTGACCAGGGCTCCAACTTCACCTCAAAGCTGTTTGCGCAAATTTTGAAAGAGTTAGGAGTGTCTCACCGAATGTCTAGTGCCTATTACCCAGAGTCACAAGGGGCCTTAGAGCGTTTCCACCAGACTCTAAAATCTATGCTCTGTACATACTGTGTGAGGACTGGTAAGGACTGGGCAGAAGGTTTGCCTTTGCTGCTATTTGCTGTCAGAGAAACTGTCCAAGAGTCTTTGGGTTTTAGTCCATCTGAACTTGTGTTTGGTCACACAGTTCATGGACCACTAAAGCTGCTTCGTGAACAGCTAATGTCGGAAACACTACTTACCACCAACCTGCTAGACTATATTAGTAGCTTCCATGAACGACTGCATAGAGCGTGTGACATTGCTAAGGCTCATCTCTCATGTACACAGTCCAAAATGAAGGCAAGGTTTGATTGAAAGACTACCAAGCGCAGTTTTCAGCCTGGTGATCAAGTGCTTGTCTTAATTCCTATTACTTCCTCTGCACTACATGCTAGATTTTCTGGTCCCTACAATATTGAGAAAAAGCTAAGTGAGACCGACTATGCCATTTCTACCCCAGATCGTAGAAGAAAGAGCAGAGTTTGTCACATTAATATGTTGAAATCTTATATAGGTAAGTGTGTGCAGAAGGTACATCTAATAGGGTAGATGTGTCCATTAATCCTGCTGCTGTGGTGCCTGCTGTTCTTTGCTGTCCCGTTGATGACCCGGATGTGGGTGAATTACCAGTTGAACGCTTCCAGAATTCAACTGTATTGCGTCAACTTGATGACAACCTTGCATACTTGCCTCAGGATCAAAAAGAAGCTCTTATTCAATTGATTAATAGGTATCCCTTGCTCTTTTCTGATGCTCCTGGCAGAACCTCTGTAATAAAACATGACATCAATGTAGGTAATAGCCCCCCTATCAAGTAACACCCGTATCGTGTTAACCCTCGAAAACGTGAAGTGATGAGAAGGGAGGTTGAGTATCTTTTGAAGCATGGTCTCGCCACACCTAGCGATAGTCCTTGGAGCTCTCCTTGCTTATTAGTGCCTAAGCAAGACTCAACATTCCGTTTTTGCACAGACTATCGCAAGGTAAATAGCGTGACAAAGCCAGATTCCTTTCCTCTGCCCAGAATGGAGGATTGTGTAGATAGAATCGGTAGTGCACACTTTGTGACCAAGCTTGACCTACTGAAAGGCTACTGGCAAGTGCCATTAACGACCCGTGCCTCTGAGATCTCTGCCTTTGTGACCCCTGATAATCTGTTGCAGTACTCTGTTATGGCCTTCGGGATGCGCAATGCTCCCGCAACATTCCAAAGGTTGATGCAACGAGTGTTGTCAGAAATCCCCAACTGTGAAGCCTACTTAGATGATGTTGTAATTTACTCTAACACTTGGGAAGAGCATCTAAGTAAACTTGATAAAGTGTTTAATGCGTTGGCCAACGCATCGCTAACCCTTAACCTGCTTAAATGTGAGTTTGCTAAAGCAGTTGTTACCTATTTACGTAAAAAGGTAGGTCAGGGTGAAGTTAAACCTGTGGAAGCTAAGGTAGCAGCTATCTTGGACTTTCCTCCATCCCGTAATAAGAGAGATTTGCGGCGATTCCTAGGAATGGTAGGATACTACTGGAGCTTCTGTAGGAACTTTGCTACAGTGGTCACTCCTTTGACTGACCTGCTTAGTATAGCCAAGAAGTTTGCTTGGTCCTCTGAAAGTGAGTCTGCCTTCAACGCTGCCAAAGATCTTTTAAGTAGTGCCCCTGTATTTTTGCTCCTTGTTTCACTCTCCCGTTTAAGCTGCAGGTAGATGCCAGTTCCTCGTAACATCGTAACGTAACATCTGTCACCACCTACACTGGTCAAAAAAGACGCCTCGTTGGTGCAGTTAGGCATCGCGTCAGTCTCATAATCTGAAGGTCGTGAGTTCGAGCCTCACACGGGGCAGGCTGTGTCCTTTTTGGTACGAAAGAGCGATTTTCTTTGTTCCCTTTCGTGTGACTGTCCATTTCTCCTGGGGCCAGAAGGCTCTTCAGCTCCTCTGAAGGGCAGACAGCATGGCGTTCTGACACAATCTGTGTCATTTCAAGTAGTTTACCCGAATCTCATTAAATGAAATTGCATTCAATTTTATGACGCCCTCTGACATTGTTTGACATGCAATGCAAGTGAAATCCAGCGTTTTTGCAGGACTTGTGTTGTATAAATGCAGTAATAGCATTCCTCTCATATATCCGTGTAATGTGTAACAGTGTTGTTGCAATGTTTTTGTTGAGGTTTAGTATAATCCTTTCATCCTGATGAAATTACTTGTCAATGGTTAACGTAACACGTTACAAGAAATGCCACGGATCTTATTCCATGAAATTCCATCCCGTATCCCTCAAAAATCCATGACGTGCCATTCCAAGAAATGTCAAGGAATTCTTTGCCGTGAAATTCAACTGCATCCCCAAACGTTCAGTCCATGACAATTTTATAACGCCCTCTGACATTGTTTGACACGCAATGCAAGTGAAATCCAGCATTTTTGCAGGACTTGTGTTGTATAAATGCAGTAGTAGCATTCTTCTCATACCCGTGTAATGTGTGGCAGAGTTGTTGCAGTGTTTTTGTTGACGTTTAATATAATCCTTTCGTCCTGATGAAATTTCTTGTCAGTGGTAACGTAACGTGTTACAAGAAATGCCACGGCATGATATTCCATGACATTCCATTCTATATGCCTCAAATATCCATGACGTGTCATTCCAAGAATCATCACAGTAAAACTCCAAGAATTACAACCCATCACATTGCATCCCCCCAAAATATCCATGTTGTCATTCCGCTAAACATCACAACATGGTATTCCATGAAATTCTATAGAATCCCATTCTATAAACAAAATACCGGAAACGCCGCCACAAGAATTCCAAGAAAAAGTGAAAATTCCACAGAATCCCATACACGGCACAAAGGGGTGACTTTAAATATCACGTGACCGATGGTCAGCGTTACCGTAGCGTCTCTTCGATTGTGACGTTACCTGAAATGCCGTCCTTTGACAACATGAATGTATTACTGGGTCAACTTGCCAGAGGGTTAAAGACTCTAGCTTGAGCACACAGCCAAAGGGTGGTTTTGTCAGAAGTGGGATTTGAACCCACGCCTCCAGGGAGACTGCGACCTGAACGCCAGCTGCCGAAGGATAGTCCGACATTATGGGGAAGATGTTGAACAACGTTGAACGCCACAGCCAATCACGTCAAAGCGCTATAACATTTGCAGCCAATAAGAGAGTGCCATTCTTAACATTTTCTTGACATTTTCAACATTTGACCAATCAGAGTACAAGGATATGTCGAGTGCGCATTTACGCATAACACCGCTAGGTGTGTTCGGGAAGCTAGCCAGATGTCAATCAAGTTTCCAAGTTGAGCCGAAAGTGTATGAAGTGATGACATTTTCCTCAGGGGGAGTGTCAGAGGTCAAAAAAGTTCATTAGACGAGCATCACTGCCACGGAGGTCAGCATCATTTTTACGGAGGACAGCTAAGTATATTTTTACTAACAAAAAACATATCCCGCGATATTGCGGACAGCAGATAAGAACGCATAATCTAATTACATATTTGAATGTGTTGTGTTGTGTTTTTTAAAGAAAACATTTTATTTTTTGTCCAAAACGGTTTAACCTAAGGCCAAAAAAAATGTCTGGCAAAAAAAAAAAAAAAAAAAAAAAAAAAAATGCATAAAGCCATGTCGGACGCTGAATGGATTTCACGTCTAAAAAAGTTTGCCAGCACAGGAGTTTGGTCATCAAATGAAGGGAACAGCCCTGCTCCTCGACAGAAAAAGTGGCAGGACATGTATCAAAAGGCGAGTGTTTGCTTTTGTTATTTCTGCATGACAGAAACGACTTTAGTGTTCTAACTGAACATTAGATTTGTTTGTTTAAGTATTTGCATATCAGAACAACAACATATTCGAGTTCAATATAAACATGTACCTGATCCCATTCATTGACTAATGGTTTACACCAATATAAACCAGGTGTCATTATTATTTATAGATATTTATGTAGATATGTAGATAATGTTGCAGGTATTTAAGATATATGTCAGTCTATAATAAAACCTACATTTAGTACATTTTATTTTGTACTGTGAGGTTCAGAGTGGGGGTGGGGATGTTGAGGGAATGGAGGTGTGAAATGTTGAAGGAATGGAGGTGTGAAATGTTCCTCTCTTGTTCTTAAAATGGAGGACACATTTTGGACCTCTTTCTCTCATTTTACAATTTGTATATCCCTTTCAAAGAACATGAATAAAAATGAATATGACACACATACTGGAAAGTACAGTAAATTAATTTGCCGTTCCTGTTCAGTTAGAAATACATGTTTTGTGTATTATATGTGTCGTAATGTTTACAGATTGAAAAATGTCCAATGCACTCTCACTGTTTTTATGGCTACCTGCCAATTGTCACACCTTGTAGAAGGGCAGCTGTGCTTTCTCTTTCTTCTCTGAGCTTTGCTTTTGGATTCTCCTCTTCCTCTCTGATTGGACTCGGCCATTATTGTTTAAAGGAAACTCAAATTCTTCATGGGATCTTTCTTGATCTTTTTCAACTGGCTATCAAAGCTACAATTTCTCTCTTTCATTCTGTATCTCTCAGGTAACATTCAACTTCGTTTTTAAAATGAACCTTTTTAATTACAATATAGTCTCATTCTAGAAATGCCTTCCCACACATTTTTCCATTCAAACTCTGCTTTTTTTGAGTGTATATAAGTAGCAGGGGGTGGTAATACACACGCAAAAAAAGTACGAAAAAGCAGTATTTTGCCATTGTGCTCCACGAGGCCACTCCAGCGCTTCATGAACCCTCTACAGCTCCAGACTTTTCGTCACCTCAGACAACAATTCAAGACACACCGGTCCAACCATCCACAGCTCAAGTCACACCTGCCCAGCAACTCATGGCCCCAGTCATGCCTGTCCAGCAGTCCACGGCTCTAGTCACTCCTGCCCAGCAATCCATGGCTCCAACCATGCCTGCCAAACAGCCTACTTCTCAAGCCATGCCGGTTCACCAATCCACAGCTCAAGCCACTTCAACCCAGCAACCCATCGCTCACGCTACGTCAGCTCTGCAGTCCACGATTCAAACTATATCTGTCAATTCAAGTCACACCAGCCCAGTCACCAAATGTACAAGTCACGTCTGTTCAGCCTCAGACGGTTCATGTCCTACCTGTCCAGTGTGGGATTACGAATTTATAAAAAGTTATGTACATGGTTGTAACAAAGTTCGTAAATATGGGAAGAAGGAGGCGGGAACCGGCGAACATTTAACAGATTTAATATTCAAATAAACTTACAATGAAACAAAAAGTATAAGGGCGGCAGTTCCTCACGGCGACTGCCGCCCACACAAACCAAATAAAACTCAACATAAAATCCCAGGCCTGGTCCTCTCTCGTCCTCCACTGTCGTCGCTCCTCCTTTATGCTTCCGGAGCTCCTCCGTGGGGAACTCGAGACCGGTGCGCCGAGCACCTGAAGCTCGTTAACTCTCGCGTCACCGGCCTCGCGCCGTTCCCTCACGGCTCTCGCCCGCCCTGCTCGTCACATACCCCCATCGCCCCTCGCAGGCCGGGGGGTACCCGCGAGACTGCGCTTACTCCCCCCCCGGGGCCAGTCTCGCCGGCCACAGCGCATGGGGGTACGGACAGACGAGACGAGAGAAAAGGAGACGGAAGCACAAGGAGCGACAAGGACGAGAGAGTGGAGAGAGGAAAACAAAACAAAAAAAAAAATTCTTGGTCCGGCTCCCTGACACACTGCCGCTCGGTCCTCAGCCCGCCGAGAGGCTCTTCCTCGCGGTGCCATGCGATGACACTGGACGCTCGGTGGACGGCCCGATCCTCCTCCGCCCCCTGGCGGCCGGCGATGACTCCTCCTCATGAGGGCAGCCGGCAGCGAGCCCGCCGTTCCCTGCTCCTCCCCGCTCCGGCGGCAGGCAGCTGGCCTCGGCCCACGGCGGACGGCGACTCCTCCCCGTTACGGCGGCAGGCAGCAGGCTTCGGCCCCCGGCGAACGGCGGCTCCTCCGCTCCTCTTGGACGGCCGCCACCCCACCTCGTCCCAGGGGCGCGGCAGCGAGCTCTCCGTCCCACCCCTTGCTCAGACGCTCCAGCACCACCGCTTCGGGCAGCCACTCGCGGTCTTCTCTCCCGCGCTGCCCGATCTCCGCAGCACCGCGATCCCCCTCAGCAGCGAGGGCTCTTCGACAGCATGTCCCTCCTTCCTCCCGGGTTTCGGCACCAGTGTAACAAAGTTCGTAAATATGGGAAGAAGGAGGCGGGAACCGGCGAACATTTAACAGATTTAATATTCAAATAAACTTACAATGAAACAAAAAGTATAAGGGCGGCAGTTCCTCACGGCGACTGCCGCCCACACAAACCAAATAAAACTCAACATAAAATCCCAGGCCTGGTCCTCTCTCGTCCTCCACTGTCGTCGCTCCTCCTTTATGCTTCCGGAGCTTCTCCGTCGGGAACTCGAGACCGGTGCGCCGAGCACCTGAAGCTCGTTAACTCTCGCGTCACCGGCCTTGCGCCGTTCCCTCACGGCTCTCGCCCGCCCTGCTCGTCACAATGGTGTTTTTACAGTTTGAGGTGCAGTCTAAGGAGATTAAGTCAGGCAGCCCAGGTGTCTGAGACATTAACATTTGGTCTGTAGGTTTCTTCCTGCCTATGTGGCATAACAAGCTTAAGGCACTGTGTCTTTGTCTCTATGATAATGTTAAGTCAAGCCATCTTTATTTATATAGCGCTTTTTACAATGCAGATTGTGGCAAAGCAGCTTTCAGGGTTCGTACACATTTTTACCAATAAAATTCCATGACTTTTCCATGACTTTGAGGTAAATATTCATGACCTAATTTTTCATGAAATGTCTATGTATACATGTTAAATAAGAAGAAAAATCCATGTTTAACCACAGCATGTTTTTACTAAAATAAACAACAAGTTTAGAATACAGTTACATAAAATAGTGCATCAAACCCTGAGAACGCCTTAGAAATGGATTGACGTATCCATGGGAGACAATTAACAAATCAATGGGAACCGACAATGTTAAACTAAAAAATAAATAAAAGTGTCCAGCAACATTGTCCTTAACTTTAACTGCCATAAATTAATCACGCTGGATAACTGTTTATAACATAGCATAGACGCTTTGCTTCGATACATCTGCCAAAGTCAGTTTCTTAAAATAAGGAGCCAGTCCAAAAGTACATAAAGATGTACACTTGCGTTCGCTGCATGCAAAGCTGGGCCCTATCTTGCTGTCTGGGAACATAGTCTGAAAAAGCTGGCCTGTGGCTTCACAAGACTTGTAGGCAGGGTTGGGGAGTAACGAAATACAAGTAACTTAGTTAAGTATTTAAAATACAAAATTTGAGTAACTGTATTTCATTACAGTTACATTTTAAATGGGTGGTAATCAGATTACAGTTGAGTGATTACTTTGAATTTTAATATCATTTAAACGATTGGGGATTCTCTGACTCTGACAGTCTGAAAAAGCCGAGTTAAGTTTTCAACTGTTTTCATGTTTTGTGATAGTTGTTTTTGGGTCATTTTATAATTGTAAAAAAGGTCACTGCATCGTTTTCTCACATTTTTTTTTCCCCTCACAATTGTGAGTTTGCATTTCACAATTCTGACGTCTTTTTCTCAGAATTGCGAGATTTAAACTCACAATTGCAAGTTATAAAGTCAGAATTGGGAGATATAAACTTGCAATACTGACCTTTTTTCTTGCAATTGTGAATTTAGTATGTGAGTTTATATCTCATAATTCTGACTTTTCTCAATATTGTGAGTTTATTTCTCATAATTCTGACTTTTCTCAGTATTGTGAGTTTATATCTCATAATTCTGACTTTTATCAATATTTTCAGTTTATATCTCATAATTCTGACTTTTCTCAATATTGTGAGTTTATATCTCATAATTCTGACTTTTCTCAATATTTTCAGTTTATATCTCATAATTCTGACTTTATATCTCACAATTCTGAGGAATAAAGTCAGAATTGTGAGATAAAAACTCTCAATGACCTTTTTTGTGTTTGTTCCACACTTATTAGTATTCCAAAGTATTCTTAAGAATTAAGATTAAGTTACTAAACTTGAGTAATGTAACGAAATACGTTACAAACTACTTCTTAAAGCATGTATTTTGTAATCTGTAGTGAAATACATTTTAAAAGTAACCGACCCAGCCCTGCTTGTAGGAATAGTGCGAATTAGCCACCTTTAGCACCCACAGTACCTCTACAGTTGGGGTTTCATTTCTGGACACGACACTCAGAATGGTCCCTTGTTTTACAGTGGATGAAAGGGAAGCACCGCAGCTGGGAGCGGGTGTCACGTCAGTCACACGAGTAAAAAAGCCGGTGATTGGGTTGGAAGCTGTCGAGCACGCAGCTGCTGCAGACTGGCGCTTTGCACCTTTAGGAGCAGTTTACATATTGCGTCTTTTCCGCGCGCATATTCATTATATCCTATGTAGGCGCGCGGTAACCGCGTGCAAAATGGAAGCGACGCGGTCGCGACGCACATGCGGTCCGGCGCGCTCGTTTTTTCCATGAACGCCTGTGCCGCGGCGAGATGAAAACATCTCAACTTTTCAGAATGCCGCAAGCGCACCGCGGGTCCTGTGACAAGAGCTCTTGGACAAGTTTGTGAAATTCTCCATGTTTTTTACCTTTTTGAAGGATAGGGTGCACCCAAACACTGCGGGAGTTTTTCTTCTCCATAAATAAATCCTGTACAAGAGCTACTGCAAGGGCTTTTCGGTGATGGGAATCCATTTAAACTTCTGCATAGTAGTGGAGAGTGTTGTTCATGGTTCCATAGCAACCACAGACGCAACAGAAGCGCGAGCTCCTGAACGCTTGCAAAAGAAGGAGGAAGCGACGCGGCTGCGCTTTCCACGCGTTTTTAGGCGCGATATGTGAACGGCCCCTTAGCATGGCTAGACTGCGCTGCCTCTCCCATGTTCGAAATGTCGAATGTTTTACGGCACAGTGTACATTTTGCACATCCCGGGTCCTGATCTTTCTCAAGCCATCCCTTATACTTTCTATGAAGAAGCCATACATTGTTAAATCGGCATTTTCCTGGAATTGTGTGAGTTTACTACATAATACTAGCTGCAACAGTGTCTGCGAGTTTCCGTTACCCCGCGAAGAGAACATCACGTGACGGATCGCGCAAATGTTAACTATTGTAATTTAACCAATATTATCAACTAAAATATATTCAAATACAAAGAGATTGTGAAACAAATTTCCATGACTTTTCCAAAACTTTGTGGATTCATTTATTTTTTCAAAACTTTTCCAGGCCTGGAAATTGCCGTTATAAAATTCCATGACTTTTCCATGTTTTTCATGACCATACGAACCCTGAGCTTTACATTAATAAGAAAATGGTGTCATTGTGCAGCTTATTCTATATATTATTGATTCATTCCGTTCCAAATATCAGTAGTTATTAGTCTAGTTAATTTATGTATATCAGCACTGCAAGCAAGTGTCCCCAACGTAAGCAAGCCAAAGGCAACAGCGGCAAGGAACCAAAACTCCAACAAATGGAGAAAAAAACTTCGGGAGAAACCAGGCTTAGTCGGGGGGCCAGTTCTCCTCTGGCCAACAGTGAACACTTGTCCGATACTCAGGCAGAGTTACAGGCCTTTAAACCGATTTGGAATCGCAACAGTCAAAATATTTAATCTAGTTCCATCTAGTTTAAGATCTTATGATCACACCGGTATGGGACGGTTTGTTGGGATATGTGCCACTGGCTGATGAGTCGGTAAGGTCTTAACAAAAGATGAGCTAGTTAACACAGTCTCCGCCGACACCACAGGGCCACATTGCTGCCGCACACAGGCACAGGTTCCCCGTCCGACCCGGACACGGCCCGGATCCAGCCAATCATGTTAATTGGTAAACCTCGGGATAAGCAGAGAGACAAAAAATTAGCGTAGACGCCATTCTTCTTCTGATGTAACGAGTACATCTGGTGTTATAGGAAGTGTTCCCGGTTCCGGCTGACCTGATCTATGCAGCCTAACAATCCTTTAACGGATATGAAGACAAAAGTTTATAGTGCGTCATGTGTATGCCAGGTTAAATAGATGCGTTTTTAGTCTAGATTTAAACTGACAGAGTGTGTCTGCTTCCCGAACAATGCTAGGAAGATTGTTCCAGAGTTTAGGTGCCAAATAGGAAAAGGATCTACCGCCTGCGGTTGATTTTGATATTCTAGGTATTAACAACTGGCCAGAATTCTGAGATCGTAATAGACGCGAAGGACTATAATGCATTAAGAGCTCACTCAGGTACTAGGCAGCTAAGCCATTTAGTGCTTTCTAAGCAATTAGCAAGATTTTAAAACCTATACGATGTTTAATAGGGAGCCAGTGCAGTTTTGACAGAACCGGGCTGATGTTCATACTTCCTGGTTCTAGTAAGGACTCTAGCAGGTGCGTTTTGGACCAGCTGTAGTTTGTTTATCACGCGAGCAGGGCAACCACCCAATAGAGCGTTACAGTAATCTAGTCTCGAGGTCATAAACGCATGAACTAGCTGTTCCGCATTTGTCATTGAGAGCATATGACGCAATTTAGATATATTTTTAAGATGGAAGAATGAGGTTTTACATATGCTAGAAATGTGGCTTTCAAATGAAAGATTGGTATCAAAGAGCACACCCAGGTTCCTAACTGACGAAGACAACTTAACAGAGCAGCCATCAAGTGTTAGACAGTATTCTAGGTTTTTATGTGCTGAAGTTTTTGGTCCAATAATTAGAATCTCTGTTTTTTTCTGAATTTAGTAGCAGGAAATTGCTAGTCATCCAATTTTTTATATCAGCTACGCATTCTGTTAGTTTTGAGAATTGGTAGGTTTCGTCAGGGTGCGAGGAAATATAGAGCCGAGTATCATCAGCGTAACAGTGAAAGCTAATGCCATGCTTCCTAATGACATCTCCCAAGGGTAGCATGTACAGAGTGAAAAGCAACGGTCCTAGAACTGAGCCTTGTGGTACTCCATATTTAACTTGTGATCGAAATGACATCTCTTCGTTTACTACTGCAAACTGATAACGGTCAGATAAGTATGATTTGAACCATGCCAATGCAATTCCACTAATTCCAGCATAAATTCTATTCAAAAGAATATTGTGGTCGATAGTGTCAAAAGCAGCACTGAGGTCTAGTAACACTAATAGAGAGATACAACCATGATCTAATGATAAGAGCAAATCATTCGTAACTCTAATGAGAGCAGTCTCAGTACTATGGTACGGTCTAAATCCTGACTGGAAATCCTCACAGATACCATTTCTTTCCAGGTAGGAACTAAGTTGAGATGATACTGCCTTTTCTAGTATTTTTGACAGAAAAGGTAGATTGGAAATCGGTCAGTAATTGACTAATTCACCAGGGTCAAGTTGTGGTTTTTTTAATAAGAGGTTTGATAATAGCCTGCTTAAAATTTTTCGGTACGTAACCTAGTTATAAAGATGAATTAATGATCTTAAGAAGAGGATCTATGACCTCTGGAAGCATCTCTTTCAATAGCTTAGTCGGTATAGGGTCTAACATACATGTTGTTGATTTTGATGATTTAACAAGTTTAGACAATTCTTCCTTTCCTATAGCAGCGAATGAATGGAATTTTTCCTCAGGGATACAACAACCCACTGTCTAATGTGATACTGTAGTAGACAGTTGCATGGCTATAATTTTCTCTCTAATGTTGTCAATCTTGCAAGTAAAGAAGTTCATAAAGTCATTACTGCTGTGCTGTTTGGAAACATCAGAAGTTGAGGCTGTATTTCTTGTTCATTTAGCCACTGTATTAAATAAATACTTAGGGTTGTGTTTATTTTCTTCTAAAAGATTTGAAAAATAAGCAGATCTAGCGGTTTTTACAGCCTTTCTGTACTCCATCATTTTCTCTCTCCATGAAATCCGAAAAACTTCTAGTTTTGAATTCTTCCAGCTGCGCTCCATTTTTCTTGCTGCTCTCTTAAGGGCCTGAGTGTGCTCGTTATACCATGGCGTTGGACTAATATCCTTAATCTTTTTTTAAGCACAAAGGAGCAACAGAGTCTAGAGTGTTCGAAAAGAGAGCGTCAATAGTTTCTGTTGCAACATCGAGTTCTTCTAAGCTGTCTGGTTTGCTAAGTTGATGAAACTGATCAGGAAGATTATTTATAAAGCCATTTTTAGTGGTAGAAGTGATGGTTCTAACATATTTATGGCAGACAGGCGGTTTTCCAGCCTTGGATAAATGTAGCACACGAGACTAGATAATGATCTGTGACGTCATCGTTCTGCTGCAGAATTTCAACGGCATCAATATCAATTCCATGTGACAATATTAGATCTAGAGTATGATTACGACAATGAGTTGGTCCTGACACGTGTTGTCTAACTCCAATAGAGCTTAGAATATCTGTTAATGCCAATCCCAAAGCGTCTTTTTCATTATCTACATGTATATTAAAATCACCAACAATAAGGACTTTATCCACAGCCAGTACTAACTCCGATAGAAAATCAGCAAATTCTTTGATAAAATCTGTATGGTGCCCTGGTGGCCTGTATACAGTAGCCAACACAAATTTCAAATGAGAGTTGTCACTAACATTATATAAACTTACATAGAGCACCATCACTTCAAAAGAGATATATTTGAAAGACTTTTGAGTAATACTGAAGATATTACTATAGATTACAGCAGGGGTTCCCAAACTTTTTAGCCCGCGACCCCCATGATAAATGGGCTGCTGCTGCTTTTCTGTTGTGGATATTAACCACCGTCTCATTTTAAAGCAGGTATTATTTGTTTGTTTGCATATTTGTTTGTATATTTTGTTTGCAGCCTCCAAACACCTTTAGCTTTAGCAAACAACAGCGCGTGATGTACGTAACTTGATTGTGATTGACGCTGACGTAATCTCGTATAATGTCCGGGACAAAATTACAAATTTAATTAAAAAATATACATTATATATTTTTTTTAATCAGGCTTTTCTGCAAACACCATTTAATAAGTATTGAATTAAATTAATTGCAACAAAAATATATAGGGCCTATATATTTTTTCCACTTTAAAAAAAAAAAAAAAATAGAAATCATGGTCGGTCGCGACCCCCACTTTGGGAACCACTGGATTACAGCAACACCTCCCCCTTTACCTTTCTGACGAGGTTCGTGTCGATAATAGTAACCTTGAGGGCTAGACTCATTTAAAGTAATGTAATCGTCTGGTTTTAGCCAGGTTTCTGTCAAACACAGCACATCTAGATTATTTTCTGTGATAATATCATTTACAATAAGTGCTTTTGAAGAAAGGGATCGAATATTCAGCAACCCAAGCTTTATCATTTTGTTATCTTTATAATCTCTGTTTACTACTTGTTGAACATCAATTAAATTATCACCCGTAAATGGGTTTGGAAGTTTTCTATATTTATTAGTTCGGGGTACAGACACAGTCTCTATCTGATGATATCTAGGTGAAAGAGACAAGACTTGGTCTGTAGATCAGTGTAAAAAGGTTTTAGGAGCATGTATTCGCAAGAACAATGTGAAAGGCATTATCTGCTGCCATAGAGAATTTGGTTTAGCACAAGCTAGACAACAGTCTCAGCGTATCTCAGAGCTTGAGGAACAGAACAAAGAGCTCCGTGCTAGAGTAGCCTCTTTGACTAAGAAGTTGAATTGCAACAAAGCTGCAGCAAAAATTGATGTGGATGAAGTTAGTCAGTCTGATAACAATTATCCTGACTTACGAGCTTTTTTTGAAACAGATGTAGCCATCCAATCAGTAACTGATGTGCCTGTAGATTCAGTGAAGGTATGTGGTGTTAGGAGGAGATCTCAGGGAATTGAAAGTGTTCCTCCAAACTCTTGTTGTCCAAGTGCAAACTGTTGCCAAAATGCTAGGACCTAAAGATATAGAGAGACTATCCCAGAGTTTACCCTCAGCACACAGAAGTTTTTTCTGAATTTAGAAGGGCATTGATAAGTAAAATGCGTCTCTATGACATGTCGTTAACAGAAGTCACACAGCTGATGTCACAAATTCTATCTGAATCTGAGTTCAACAGTTTTGAATCTGCTGTCACTTCTGAATGTCAGTAAAGGCGATTTGAGAGAAGGTGTCGTAAAAATTCTAAAAAATATCTTGGGGCCCAAAATAGACTGGTCCAGAGTCACTAACTGTGTGCAAAGGAAAGAAGAATCTGTGAGCGAATACACTGAAAGGTTTTGTCAGTTAGCTGTAACTTACAGTGCAATAGTTGAGGATTCTGAAAGTGTGCTTGATGACAAGGTACCCTTAGTCCGCATCTGGTCAGATGGCCTTTTAGCCGAGTACAGAAAAGCTTTGCCATTCCTAGATCTAACTTGGTCTAACAAAACCCTCAGAAGTAATCTAGAAAGGTTAGCTGCATGGGAAAGAGATGCTGATGTTAAGGAAAATGTGAGAGTAGCAGCAGCTACGTTTAACACAAGGAATCAAGACCACAGATGGCCTAAAAGAGAAGACAAATGTAACTACTGTGAAAAATCAGGTCACTGGGAGAAAGAGTGTAGGAAGAAGTTGCGAGATAGTAAAAGAAATACTATGCATTACTCTCCTCCTTCTCAACCTGCCTACAACCCTGAAGTAGTTTCACCAGGGTACACTGAAACTTTAGGACAGCTTGCTCAAGCTCTTCTAAAAGCACAAAAAGACCAGGAAAAAAACTAATTGTTGGGTCTGTGAGTAGCTACCTTTCCCGGGTAATCCATCTCAGTGACAAAAGGATTTTTGTGAAAGGTAGCATACAAGAGAAGGAAATTGACTTTTTGCTTGATACAGGTGCAGAAATTACAGTAATTCCTACAAAATTGGCTGAAGGTTTAAACGTCCCATACAAGAAAACTAAACAATGTTTAACTGGCATAATAGGTGAAGATTCTGTTTTGAATGAAACCCCATCCATAGAGGTACAGTTAGGCCCAAAGACTCTGACTACAAAATTGTTATGTGCTCCATTAAATACAGGTGCAATTCTAGGCATGGATCTACTCAAACAAGTACATCTAACTTTAGACATGTCCTCAGAATCTGCTAGCATAAGAATTTCCTCATCACAAGTTTCTAACAATAATGCAACCATTCCCGAGTATGCTTTCTTACAGAATCATCTAATTTGGGCTAAAGACAAGGATGATTGTGGGTTTTTGACTGGCGTAGAACCAGTCAAATTGACAGGAAGCCCACCTCCTGTTACCAAACAATATCCGATCAATAGGGAAGCCATACAAGGAATCAAACCTATTGTAGAAAAATTGCTGAAGCAAGGAGTGCTAATTAAAACCAATAGTCCCTGTAACTCACCCATTTGACCCATCAAGAAATCCAATGGGACATGGAGACTTACCGTAGACTACAGAGTAGCCAATAAACATATTGACAAAATCACTCCACTTGTAGCAGATCCAGCTACAATTTGTAATGGCTTACCATTAGATTGTAAGGTTTTTTCAGTAATTGATATGTCTAATGGATTCTTTTCTGTACCCTTGCACTCTGACAGCCAGGCATGGTTAGCTTTCACAGATCAGGGTACACACTTCACAGGACAGGTAGTAAAGGAAGTGTCTAAAATGTTGAAGATTAGGTGGAATCTTCACTGCCCCTACAGGCCACAAGCATCAGGACAGGTGGAACGAGCAAATAGAACAATCAAAACCAGGCTAAGCAAAATGCAGCAGGAAGGAGTACCATGGGTTGAGGCTCTGCCAGCGGTACTGTGCAGTATGAGAGCGTCACCTAACAGAACAGTAGGACTGAGCCCTCATGAGATTATTACAGGACGGCCAATGCAGATGCCAGGTGTGACTGATCTTAGAAATGCTGATGTACACATTGCCTCAGATGCCCTGATAACTTACTGTGAAAACCTCACAAAGGCAGTACAGAGTGCCAGAGAGAAGAGTTGAGTCGTGTTGACAGATTCCACCAAAAGGTGGACACACAATCATTCCAGGTCAGTGGGTCATGATTAAGTCATTCAGAAACAAGCCGTTACAGCCTAAGTGGCACGGACCACATCAAGTGATGTTGATTACAGCAGCTGCAGTGTTGTGTCAGGGAAGGAAAACTTGGACTCATGTGTCACACTGTAAAATTGTTCCTCCACCAACAGGGATAGGATAGGACACACGGACCAGTGAGGAGCCCAGGAAAGAACCGAATGCAATAAGCTTCGGGGGCCAATCCTGTGGTGAAGATTCCCTCATAGGCCTTACCCCACACACTAGTCCATCCTTACCTCACTGTACCTCACTCCACCCATTGTCTCCACCTATACTGTTGAATGTATTTAACTGCAATGTATACTAGCTTAGAAGAGACTTGGATGACTACAGCAACGCAACGCACGTTTTCTCAGTAAAGAGCAACCTCTGCTTAAAAGATATCCCAAGATCTCCTGGTCTTTACTTCGACAAGGAAAAAGATTCCAACACGAGCCTCAGTCGACTCAGGTCACACCTGTCAAACTTCAGACCACTCAAGTCACACTTGACCAGCCCCAGTCTGCTCACGTCATACCTGCCCAACCGTCAACGGTTCAAGCCATATCAGCCCAACCGCTAACGGGTCACGCCACGTCTACCCAGCCTCAGTTGACTCACATCACGTCTGTCCAGCCTCAGATGGATCACTTCAGTCCTTTTCAAACTCCTGAATCTATTCCCTTCACGTCTTCTATGCCTGAGATATTAGAGGAAGCTGACCTGTTTGTAATGGATATGGCCATCTATTGTGTGTGGGCTACACACACATCAGCTCCTATTTCTGAGCCTCCAGAAGAAACTACAGCCCAGGAGGAAGTTCCCAAGACTGTAACCTCTTACTCATTTCCAGAGGGAATTCAGGTCCCTCAGCTTCCCGCTGAACCCGTGAGATCCACTGTAGAACTTCCAGAGGAGGCAGCATCTGCTGTGGAACTTTCA
This sequence comes from Opsariichthys bidens, assembly GCA_037194245.1. NCBI lineage: Eukaryota > Metazoa > Chordata > Actinopteri > Cypriniformes > Xenocyprididae > Opsariichthys > Opsariichthys bidens. The sequence continues at coordinate 2,744,770 of CM074287.1, read as the reverse complement.
GGGGTGTCAGTTGTTCTCCACAAACTATTTGACAACCTTGAACTGTCTGAACTGTCTGTCAAACCCGAACTGGCTGTCAACCTTGAACCATCTATTAGTTCAGAACTGCCGGTCAATCCTGAGCTATCCGTGGGCCCTGAGCTATCCGTGGGCCCTGAGCTATCCGTGGGCCCTGAGCTATCCGTGGGCCCTGAGCTATCCGTGGGCCCTGAGCTATCCGTGGGCCCTGAGCTATCCGTGGGCCCTGAGCTATCCGTGGGCCCTGAGCTATCCGTGGGCCCTGAGTCATCTGTCGGCCCTGAGTTATTTGTCAGCCCAGAGTTGTCTACCACACCTGAACTGTCCGTCGCCCCCGAGATATCGGTCATCCCACAACTCTCTGTCCTTCCAGAACTCTATGTCAGCCCCGTTCTATCTGTCAGTTCTGCTCTGTCTATCAGCCACGCTCTGTCTGTCATCCTAGAACCCTCTGTCATCCCAGAACTCTCGGTCTGTCCCACTGTCTGTCTGCCCCACTCTGTCTGACTGTCCTGCTCTGTCCGTTTGCTCCACTCTGTCTGTGCACTTTCCCTAGCGGTCCCCTCTGACGGTTTTTCAGTTTGTTTCACACCCCGTTCCGCCCTAGCCACCTGTACAGCCTGTTCCGCCCCGGCAAACGAAATCAACCCCACACAGTCCTACAGACGTCCTCTACATGGACTCGGTCCCCCCTTCTCTTTGTCGAACCATCCCTCCCTCCCTGTTCGCTCATGTTGGAGCGTCTGGAAGCCACTACTTGGGGGGAGGGCTCTGTCATGAATCCGGTCCGCCATTTTACATCCACTCACCACCAGAGGTCACCCGCTCACATTATGCACTTCATACACAACACTACACTTCATTAATGAAAGAACAGTTCAATCCATGAGAAAAAAAAAAAAAAACAATCTCCTGGGAAATCCAGGTGACTTTGAAATAAAAATGTGCAATTCTGTCCTACCCGATCAGAAGAAAAGGAAAAAAAAACTGTTTCTTGGTTTCCAGGTGCTAACAATGGGATGGCTCGCCAGTCCAAACCAGGAAAAGGTATCCACAGCCCGGACGAAATTCGGGATCACAGCAGCAATTCTTCCAACACTCAAGGAAGAGAAGAAGAGAAACAACAAAAACAAACAAACAAAAAAAACCCAGCCTTGCAAAAACGAAGCCAAAACAATCATCAGTAATTCGTTTAAATAAAATGGTTTCAAATGACTAAAGCGTCTGTTATGATTATTCTCATATATGCAACACATACATGCTAATCACCCACGTGCGCATGTAACACACTAGAGTCTATGCACAGTATTAGCAAGCTAGCACCTGGTGCGCACATCAATGAAAAACTATTACGTCTTCACAAATAAAACATTCTTCAACAACTTGAACATAACTACATATACACTCACAGATCGTATTGAAACACAAATTAAGCATTTAACACATTTTTACATTACTCCTTCACATTTCTTGCTAACGTTACATTCTCCAATAACAGTATTCACATTTTCACATCTTAACTACATTTTACATTTACATTTTAGTCATTTAGCAGACGCTTTTATCCAAAGCGACTTACAAGTGAGGAAAACAAACAAGCGATTCTTCATGAATTGGCAAATAACACAGGAAGTGCTCACAATACAAGTTCCATACATTGCTCAGTACCATAAGCTAGAGTAGGAAGGGAAAAGGGAAGGAAAGGTGTTTTTTTTTTTTTTTTTTTTTTATGAGGGGATCAAGTGTTCACGGAAGAGGTGAGTTTTCAGCTGTCTCTTGAATATTGCCAGGGATTCTGCGTTCCTGATGAAAGTAGGGAGATCATTCCACCAGCAGGGAGCAGTGAAGGAGAATGATCTGGAGAGTGATTTTGTGCCTCTCTGTGACGGTACCACAAGCCTACGCTCCTTTAGTGATCGCAGGCTTCTGGTGGGGACGTAGCGTTGTAGCAGTGTGTGGAGGTAGGAAGGTGCAGAGCCTGTGGTGGATCTGTAAGCAAGCATCAGTGCTTTGAACTTGATGCGAGCAGCGAGGGGTAGCCAGTGCAGAGAGATGAAGAGGGGCGTGACGTGGGCTCTCTTAGGCTCGTTGAAGACAAGACGAGCAGCAGCGTTCTGGATCATTTGAAGAGGTTTGATTGCACTTGACGGCAGACCAGCCAGAAGAGCATTGCAGTAGTCAAGCCTTGAAATGACCAGGGCCTGGACCAGCAGTTGTGTTGCGTGCTCAGTCAGGAAGGGACGGATTTTCCTGATGTTGCGTAGTGCAAATCTGCATGACCGCGCCGTCTTTGAGATGTGGTCTCTGAAGGTCAGTTGGTCATCGAAGATAACTCCAAGATTTCTGGCTGACTTAGATGGGGTGATGGTGGTTGTACCAAGCTGTAAGTTGATGTCGTGTTGTAGGGTAGGAGTGGCAGGGAAGACTAAAAGCTCAGTCTTTGCCAGGTTGAGCTGCAGGTGGTGTTCTTCCATCCAGGTGGAGATATCCGCCAGACAGCTTGAGATCCGTGCAGCTACTGTGGAATCATCTGGCTGGAAGGACAGGTAGAGTTGTGTGTCATCAGCATAGCAGTGGTAGGAGAAACCATGTGCCTGTATGATGGGACCCAGTGATGTCGTATAAATGGAGAATAGGAGGGGACCAAGAACTGAACCCTGAGGGACCCCAGTGATCAGTTCATGAGGTTTGGATACCTCCCCTCCCCAGGCAACTCTGAAAGACCTACCTGTGAGATAGGACTCAAACCACTGAAGTGCAGAACCTGAGATACCCAGTGACGAGAGGGTGGACAGAAGAATTTGATGGTTTACGGTGTCGAAGGCAGCAGATAGATCCAGCAGAATGAGAACAGATGATTTGGAACCAGCCTTTGCAATTCGCAGGGATTCCGTAACGGACAGTAGCGCAGTCTCTGTGGAATGCCCGCTCTTGAAACCAGATTGGTTGACATCCAGATGGTTGTTCTGTGTGAGGAAGGATGACACCTGGTTGAAAACAACTCGTTCAAGTGTTTTTGATAAGAATGGTAGGAGAGAGACAGGTCTGTAGTTGTCCATGAGTGATGTGTTTAGCGTGGGTTTTTTAAGCAGTGGGGTTACTCGAGCCTGCTTGAGTGTGGTAGGAAAAGTGCCAGAGTGGAGAGACGAGTTAATAATGTGTGTAAGTGCTGGTAAGAGAGTGGGAGAGATGGCTTGTAGAAGGTGTGAGGTGATGGGGTCTAGAGGGCAGGTGGTGGGATGAGTGGAGAGGAGAAGTTTTGATACTTCCGCCTCCGTGAGAAGGGAGAAGGAAGAGAGAAGAATAGTGGATGAGGAGGGGATGAGTTCCTGTGTGGGTGGTGCAGAGAACTGGCTCCTGATGGCAGATGTCTTGTCGGTGAAGAAATTGGCGAATTGATCAGCAGTTAGAGACGTGGTGGGTGGTGGTGGAGGGGGACAGAGGAGTGCGTTGAATGTCTTGAAGAGTGAGCGTGTGTTTGTAGCGCCGTTGATCTTATCGTGGAAGTATGAGGACTTAGCTGCATGGACTCCCCCAGAAAAAGATGATAGCAGATCTTGGTACAAACCTAGGTCAGATGGGTCTTGTGATTTGCGCCATTTCCTTTCTGCTGCCCTGAGTTTGGTCCGGTCATCACGAAGCGCATCAGATATCCAGGGGTTGGATGGAGTTGCTTGAGCTGGTCTGGATGCCAGAGGACAGATACTGTCTAGAGAAGTAGATAAAGTGGAGCATAACGTGTGTGTTGCAGTATTTACATCCAAAGATGAGAACTGTGTTTGTGTGGGAAGGGAGGATAACACAACAGAGGATAGATGAGAAGGGGAAAGAGAGCGCAGGTTTCTTCTGAAGGAAACATGTGAAGTGGTTGGTGGTGCACAAATAAGTTGCAGATTGAAAGTGATGCAGAAATGGTCAGAGACGTGCAGAGGTGTGACCAGAATGTTGTCAGTGATACAGTTACGTGTGTAGATCAGGTCCAATTGGTTGCCAGATTTGTGGGTGCTTGTAGTGATGAGTCGGCTGAAATCAAATGAAGCTAGGAGAGAGAGGAAGTCAGAAGCATAAGGTTTATCGAGGTGAATGTTGAAGTCGCCCAGTAGTACAAGTGGACTACCATCGTCTGGGAATGAGGACAGCAGCATGTCCAATTCCTCGACAAAGGTACCCAATTGACCTGGGGGGCGGTAGATGAGAACAAGATGAATTTTGACAGGGTATGTAATTGTAATGGCATGTGATTCAAACAAATAGTTGCTGTATAGAGCAGGGTGAGCAAAGTATTTCCAATTATTGGAAATGAGAAAACCTGTGCCCCCTCCTCTTCCTGACTGTCGAGGGGTATGAGTAAAGGTGTAGTTGTTAGAAAGAGCAGCGGCGGTTGAGGAGTCCTCTGGACGAATCCATGTCTCAGTCAAGCCTAAGATATTGAGAAAAGAGTTAGTGGCAAAGGCTGGAATGAAGTCAGCTTTGTTAACAGCTGACTGACAGTTCCATAGGCCTACAGAAACAGATAGAGGTTGGTTAGGAGAGGAGTAAATCGGACGCAGGTTAGTAGTGTTGCGCTGCCTTCTACGGGTGATAGTGGAGCGTGTACGAGTGACAACAGGAATATATTGAAAGCACATGTTGAGTATGGTAGCAAAGAAAAATGGGGGGGGGGGGGATACTTAAGTGTCCTGTCGGTGTCCTTGCTCGGTGGAGTCGCGCAGGTAGAGTCGCAGGTCTTTACCCAAGTCGGTCTTCACACAAGGAGGCTGAACACAAGGAGGCTGAACGCTTCCGCTAACGCTTCCGCGCAAGCGCGGACACACTGACTAAATAGCTTGACTAATAACGTATAAGTGAAAACAGCTGGGCCCGCCCTAACAATTAGCTCAGCAAAAGAGTTTCGCCGTGAATGGGCCAAATCGAAACTACTGCAGGAAGCGCACGTACAGCACTTAAGTTCACAGCCCAGCAATGCCAAAAAACTAACAACCGCTACAGTTCTTCTAAATGGCAGCGAATACAATTACCAACAGATACAAATCCAAGCGAAAACATACAAATAAGCAAAGAATCGAAACGAATCCTTCCTAGCAGCAAATAATAACTTCGCAATAGAGCCGAAACGGGTATTAGGTAAACACTCACGCGCTCTCGCCGTCTTCAGTGATCTCACGCTTGTCCTGAATACATTTCTAAATACAAATGAAACTAAATACATTTCTTATAATGAAGTGTTTACTCACCAAGGAGAAATGTATCAGAGAGAAAAAATAAAATGAACGAAAAGTGTTAATTTTCCTCCAAAGAAACGCTGATCAAACTATTTTTCATCCGCTCCTCGCCGCGTTCTTCTCACGCCGCGAATCTATATGTAATGATGTCTCAAGTTCTCTCTTAATTTGCTAACAATCCAACAATGAATCATTAAACTGTTCGCTCTTGTTCTCGTGTCGCTCACTACTTTTTTGCGTCTCCTAGTCTCTCTTCTTCTTCTTCTTCTTCAAATGGTGTTTATTGGCGGTTGGCAAACCAACTTTTGGTGCATTACGCCACCAACTGGACTGGAGTGTGAAGCACTAATAGTCTTATTGTTTTATTTTATACTTATTACTTTAAATTCTCCCATCTACTCCTATTGCTTTAAAATATTTCATAATAACACTATATATTTTATCTTGTTCTGCATGCATTTTCAATATACTTTCCATATTAAATGTTTCAACACCCAATTTAATTACTTCCTTCATAAGTTCTGATCTTTCTTTTACATATTTTATACATTTTATTAAAACATGTTCAATTGTTTCTACCTGATCACAATAATTACATTTACCCGTTTTATGTTTTCCTATTTTGAACAATGAATGATTTAATCTAGTATGTCCTATTCGAATGCGAGAAATAATTGTATCTTCTTTTCTATTCCTAAAAACACTTCTTCCATTTCCTACGTGTTTCTGTATACTATACATATGTCTACCCTTGCTATCATTGTTCCATTCTTCTTGCCATTTATTGTTTATGAATTCTTTAATTTTACTTTTAATCTCTTTTTTGCTCAGAGTCACTTGAATATTTATCTCTGTGTGTTTTACCGCTTGCTTCGCTAGTTTATCAACCACTTCATTAGCTTCCAATCCCACATGAGCTGGAACCCACACGAACACGATTAAACTTACACTACTTACTCTTAACAAACTAGCAAGAATCTCATATATAATGTCTTGCCTTGATGCTTTATTTCCACTTACTAGGCTCGTAATTGCTGCATAAGAATCTGAACATATTGCTACTAATCTTGGTTTAACATCCTCTACCCACTGGAGTGCTACCATCATGCCAACTAATTCTGCTGCAAACACAGATATATGATCAGATAATCTTTTTTTAATGCTTGTTTGAAACTCAGGAATATATACAGCAGCTGCCGTTCTTCCAGAGATAGGATCCTTAGAACCATCAGTATATATATGTAACCATGATGAATAAGTCTGATCTAAGTACTTCTGTGCAATAATATTCTTAGGGGTATCTCTCTCATTTTTAATTTTCATCTGAATTTGTAAATCAGTTTTTGCCATTGGATAAATCCATGGTGGTATACTTGGCAATATAACATTTGGACTCACGTCATAGTTTGTAATACCAGCTTCTTGTGCTTCTCTGTTAACAATCCATCCCAATCCTTTTATGTTTTTGTTCCCATGTTCCCAGCATTCTTCTACTACTGCCTTCACTGGGTGACTCTCTTTATGACCTTTTATATTAACCCAATAATTCAGTCTAATTTTTTTCCTACGAAGTTTTAATGGAACTTCACCAACTTCTACCTGAAGAGCTGCTATGGGAGATGTTCTAAACGCACCACAGCATATTCTTAGAGCTTGATTTTGTATTGCTTCAATCTTTTTGAGTATAGTCTCGGCTGCAAATCCGTAAACTATACTTCCATAATCCAAACTTGATCTGATTAATGTATTATATATTCTTTTCAACGATAATCTACAAGCTCCCCATTCAACCCCAGATAAACATCTTAAAATATTTACTCCTATTTTACATTTCTTGATCAGTTTTTTAGCATGTATAGCAAATGTCACCCTAGATTCCATCCATACACCGAGGTATTTGACTAGTGTAACTTGCTCCAGTTCCTGCTTATATAACTTTAACTTAACCTCTGGAACTTTTTTCCTTTTAGTAAAACATATAACTTGAGTTTTAGCCACAGATAATCTAAAGCTCCAATTATTTGGCCATACCTCCACTTCATCTACTGCTTTTTGAATACTTTGGGATACATATGAAATATTACGTCCTCTTTTCCATATTGCCCCGTCATCAGCAAATAATGCTTTTCCTACGTCACCTTTTAAATTACTAAAAATATCATTTATCATAATATTAAAAAATACTGGGCTGCATACACTTCCTTGCGGTGTTCCATTTTCTATCTTGTATGTTTTTGAATACTCTACTCCAACTCTAACTTGAATTGTTCTTTCAAGAAGGAAATCCATAATCCAATTGTACAACTTTCCTCCTATTCCCATACAATTAATTTTTATTAAAAGTCCCTCTTTCCAAAGCATATCATATGCTTTCTCGATATCAAATAATACCCCAACTAATACCTCTTTATTTGCTTGAGCTTTCCTGATATCGGCTTCTAGGCTTAAAACAGCATCCATAGTACTCTGACCTGCCCTGAATCCACTCTGATATGGTGATATAAGTCCTTTAGATTCCAATATATAGTTTAGTCTTCGTATAATCATTTTTTCCATCAACTTACATAAATTAGAAGTTAATGCAATTGGCCTATAATTAATTGGATTTGATTTGTCCTTTCCTGGTTTGCCTATTGGTATTATTATTCCATGCTTCCACGAAGAAGGAAGCTTTCCTGCATTCCATATCTTGTTGAAAAGATATAAAATTACTTTCAAAGATCTATCGGATAAATGTTGAATCATTGCATAACAAATATCATCTCTTCCAGGAGATGTATGTTTAACTCCCCCTAGAGCCATCTTTAATTCGTATAAATTAAAATCTGAATCTAAAGTGTCTCCAGTAGGATTCCTTTTCTTCATCACATCTGGATGTTGACTCTTATTCTGATTTCTATAGTTTTTAATATCCTCTGATACATTATCATCACTGTGAACTTTAACAAATACTTTAGCCAGCATTTCAGCCTTTTCTTTATCTGCCACAGCCATTTTTCCTACATCATTTTTTAAAACTGGTATAGCTTGATTTCTATATATTCCTCCCATTTTTTTAATTGATCCCCATACTTCACTTATTTCAATATCTTCTCCTATTGAATTACACCAATCTCTCCAGTACTTCTTTTTAGCTGTTCGTACTATTCTTCTTACTTCAGCTTGTGCTTTCTTGTAATTGATAAAATCTTCAAATAAATTAGTTTTTTTTATTTTCCTAAATGCTTTATTCCTATTTTTAACAGCGTTACTACATTTATCTGTCCACCACGGAACTGCTTTCCTCTTTTTACATGGACCCTTTTTCCCTATAACTTTATCTGTTACATCATACAATATTTTGCATATTTTCTTATTACATTCCTCTATATCTTCCATCGTATTCAGTTCTAATGATGCTATTTCTACCTCACTTAGATATTTATAAGCTTCCCAATTTGCTTTATTAAATCTCCATCTTGGAGCTAAAATCACATTATGTTCCAATACACTCATCCCTACCTTACATAAAATTATATAATGATCACTACCCATATTATTTTCTTCCCAAACATCCCATCTACATTTACTTGCTATCTCTTCAGAAACCAATGTTAAATCAATTGCAGATCCGACTCCACGTACCAAATCTATTCTTGTGTTTCTACCATCATTTAAACATACTAAACCATTACTATCTATAATTTCTTCTACTACCTCCCCATTATAATCATCACTACTACTTCCCCATAAAGTGCTATGAGCATTAAAATCTCCACACCAAATTAGTTTATGATTTCCTGACCCAATAACCTTTTCTAATTCTTTACTTAATTTTCTACAAGGATTATAATAATTTGTTATTCTAAAAGTTTGATTCTCTGCATATACTTCTATAACCACCAATTCATAATCTTCAGTCTCATTAATGACGGAGTATTCTATATCATTCTTAATAAAAGTGGCCACCCCACCTCCATTTCCTGCCCCTCTATCTCTCCTTACTACTATATTATATCCTTGCAGAACAAAATTTAGTTGTGGTTTTAACCATGTTTCTTGTAAGCAAATTATATTTGGTTTCTTATCCTGTTGATCTATATACTTCTTGAATTCTGGTCCATTCGCAATAATACTTCTGGCATTCCATTGCAATACAGTTAAAACCATTATTATTATGTATTTCCACATGATGTTTGAGTACTTGATTTAGTCTTTAGCATGTCATTGATTTTTTCTAAAGTAACTCCTGCTACATTCAAGTACCTCTCTGCTGCCCTTATTATGATTTTAATTCTCTCCGTTCTACTTTCTGACTGAGCCGAACAATTTATCACTTCTGCCATAAATGACACAAATTCCATTTTTCCAATCACCAATTTTTCCTCATTTGTCTTATCCTGAACCAAAGTAATTTCATTGCAATCCTGCATTATCATCTCTTCCTGTTTCTGTTCATGTTGTTTAGCTTTTTGGGCTGCTTCAGCATAAGTCAACCCCTCCGCTATTCTCACCTTTTGGATTTTCACTGCATGTTTATGAGCAATGCAACCCCCAAATCCAGCGCTGTGCTCATCACCGCAATTGCAGCATTTTGCCTTTGTTCCTACCTCACATTTACCATATTCATGTTCGCCACTACACCTCGCACATCGTAAATTTCCTCTACAAACCGCACTAACATGTCCATACTTCTGACACTTGAAACATCTTAGTGGGGGAGGTACGTAAGGTCTTACTGGGTAACTCACATAGCCTATTTTAATCCTCTCTGGCATTCTCTCCTCATCAAACTGAAGCATCACAGATAGACTATCCAGCCTTTCTTTGTTTTTAACATATTGAAGCCGTTTTGCTCCAATAACCTTGCTCCCTTCAATGCAGCTTTTAATTTTTTCAGCAGGTACATCAGTTGGAATCCCAAATATTACACCTCTTAACCAAGGTTTCCTAGTCATTACTGTAATTGATACAGAGTATCCAAGCATCGAATTAATACTCAGTGCCTTCTTTTGTTGTTTTTCATCCTTACACATGATAATCACATTTCCATCTCTCAAAGTCTTTGCATTATTTATTTCTCCTAAAGCTTTTTTCAGAGCTTTGGTCAATTTAATTGGGTTTAACGTTATTCCAGATTCTGCGAATTTCATCATTACTTTATATTCTTCTATATTTTTCTTACTCACGTGATCCTCCTTTCCACTATCCGTGAATGACCCTTGACTATTAGTTTTCTTTCTTTTCCGATTAGCTATTTTGCACCATTCATTCCCTTCAATACTCCCGCTACATGATTCATCCTCCATTTCCGGATCACTACCAGAGCTACCGTCATTTCCTGCCATCAATGCTCCAGTCACAGTCCAGTGTTGCCAAACCGCCGGCCTCCTCCCTGCCATTCTGGCATTCACTAAATTCCAGGGGTTTCATTACCACGACGTAAAATGGGCGTTTCTGGACGTCTTAGGAAAACGCCCTCTTTTTAAAAAAAATTAATTTAGAGGTCACCGATCATGCGCAGAATACTGTTTTTTTTTTTTTTGCGCGGGCATTTCAAAGCCTATACTGGGTCAATTCTGATTGATAAAGAGAAATAAACATACCTCGATGGATTATGAAGGACAAAACAGTCATGCAGGTAATGTTAGCTATTTCTATGTTTTATGATCTTCCAGTTAAGCCATTTTTGAAAACAAATAAACAACCAAAAAATCTAACGTGCAGAAAAGTTAGTACTAACTAAACTAACCATAGCTCAACCATGGTAATTGTATTAAAACCGTGGTTATACCAATGATAATGAAACCGCCAAATAAAACGTTTGCTACACTTTCACTATAGTCAAGTCACCTTTACTTATATAGCGCTTTTTACATTGCAAATTGTGTCAAAGCAGCTTTTAATTAATAATTGCCTAATAATTTTGGCTCTTAAAGAAAATTGTGTAACTGTCCAGCTTAAATGCATTCAATATTGATTCATTCCGCTGTAAATATCAATAGTGATTAATTTAGTTAATTTATCTATAAATCAGTAGTAGAGAAAACGGTGATAAAATCGTCCAGCTCAGTTCAGTTCACATACAATGGTGTTAATGGAGGCTGAATTGAATTATTCTATAATAAACCATGGTTAATTTGATCTTAATTATTAACTGACGTTAACTGATGCATCTTTCCACAGTTATACTGAGTGAATATAAAGAAAAAGATCATGTTGACGAAAGTAATGAACCTCTTTAAATATCCTTTGTTTTCTACTTTATTAAATGCCTACTTTGTTTCTGTCAGACTGGCTCTCAACACATTTTAAAGTATGTACATCATCAGAAGAGTACATCACAGAATATTTTTCCCCTTATGAGAAACAAAGTTCACAAGATATTTGCATAATACAGAAACAAGTACAAAAATATTTCTTGCACTTGTTTCTCTATTATGCAAATATCTTGTGAACTTTATTTGCCATGATATAAGGAAATTATCTTGTTTCAGATATATCCACTACAGAAAACACTTTAAAATAAATACAGTATAATTCTCTGTATAGAGAAATATGAAATGTAACAAGACAATGGGTAGCACTTTACAATTAAGTCTCATTTAATAATTTTAGTTAAAGCATTAACTAACATAAACTAACAGTGAGCAATATATTTATTACAGTAATTCATGTTGTGCTTGTCCTATAATTCTGTTTTTCTTTTGTTTTTAATTTTAATTGGCTTTTTTCTAATAACAGGTCTGATGACATTGACAAAAAACAGAAAGTGACAACGCGATGTCTATGGCAAGTGGAAGACTGCTCAGAACATGTTCCTCTCTCTGTGAAAAGAAGGGTGAGATATGCTTGTCAGCATGGAAAGAACTACAAGAACAGATGAGTTGGTATATATCACTACACATTTTGTTCACCACACTGGTTATGAATTCAGTGCAGAGGTGCCAATTCTGTTCCTGGAGGGTCACTTTGCCATAGATTTGAGTCATTTTTGGGCTGTAAATGAACAACACCACGAATGCATCCAGAGTTGTTCATGGCCTTTGTGAGACCCTGAAATCCACTTTACCTAAGCAAGATGGCCTAGTTCTCCAGAAGTAAGAACCTGTCAAGAAAAACCTTAGAGCTTTACAGAGTCGCTTGAAGAAAGTCAAACAAAAAACATCCAGGAAACGGAAAACAGTGTCAGTAGATGCAATTGAAGGTGTGTTTGACTTTTTTTGATCATATACAATGTTTGTTAAAGTGTTATTTGAAGGAATACAGTATCAAACTAAAAATGAAATTTGTCATCCTTTACTCGGGCTTCTGTTGTTCCAAACCCACATGGTATATGGCTAATGATAAATCAGTGATGTTTGTTCTCCCAAATCAAGCGAGTACATTTTGAGTTTTTATTTACTGTATTTAATGCACTCTGTGTGTGTTGATCAGTGTATATGTGAATAAAAATGAACATTAAATTAGCTTATCAAATAAAGTTTGGTTCTCTCCAGAAAACTTTGATGTCTTTGTGTGCTTTTTGAAGGGTAAGGATTACATTATTAAGTTACAACATTATTAATGTAATTTGACATGAAACACCAGTGATCAGGGCAAGTATCTGAAGTTATAACATTATTAATGTAATTTGACATGAAACACCAGTGATCAGGACAGGTGTCTGAAGTTATAACATTATTAATGTAATTTGACATGAAACACCAGTGATCAGGACAGGTGTCTGAAGTTATAACATTATTAATGTAATTTGACATGAAACACCAGTGATCAGGACAGGTATCTGAAGTTATTATAACATTATTAATGTAATTTGACATGAAACACCAGTGATCAGGACAGGTATCTGAAGTTATAACATTATTAATGTAATTTGACATGAAACACCAGTGATCAGGGCAAGTATCTGAAGTTATAACATTATTAATGTAATTTGACATGAAACACCAGTGATCAGGACAGGTATCTGAAGTTATAACATTATTAATGTAATTTGACATGAAACACCAGTGATCAGGACAGGTATCTGAAGTTATAACATTATTAATGTAATTTGACATGAAACACCAGTGATCAGGACAGGTATCTGAAGTTATTATAACATTATTAATGTAATTTGACATGAAACACCAGTGATCAGGACAGGTATCTGAAGTTATAACATTATTAATGTAATTTGACATGAAACACCGGTGATCAGGACAGGTATCTGAAGTTATTATAACATTATTAATGTAATTTGACATGAAACACCAGTGATCAGGACAGGTATCTGAAGTTATTGTAACATTATTAATGTAATTTGACATGAAACACCAGTGATCAGGGCAGGTATCTGAAGTTATTATAACATTATTAATGTAATTTGACATGAAACACCAGTGATCAGGACAGGTATCTGAAGTTATTATAACATTATTAATGTAATTTGACATGAAACACCAGTGATCAGGACAGGTATCTGAAGTTATTGTAACATTATTAATGTAATTTGACATGAAACACCAGTGATCAGGACAGGTATCTGAAGTTATAACATTATTAATGTAATTTGACATGAAACACCAGTGATCAGGACAGGTATCTGAAGTTATAACATTATTAATGTAATTTGACATGAAACACCCGCGATCGCGGAAAGGTAAGTTGTAACAGTATGAATGTAATTTGAAAAACACCCACGATCTCGGACAAACGATATCTGAAGCAATTTAAGATAATGGTTTGGTCCTAATCTGCGCATGTTCGTTGACCTATGCAAATAATCAAATAGGCCACGCCCGCCCGATGACGCAATATCGGTTACGCTGACATGAAATCCCTGGAAATAAGTGCTTGCCCTCCTATTCTTCTTCTTCTTCTTCTTCTTCTTCGTTTATTGGCGGTTCGCATTCTACTAAAGAGCATTACCGCCATCTACTGGGTAATGGATCAGAGAATTTATACTATTACTCCCAGACCAATCCAGACTCGAGCTATCAATGTTGCTGCGTGTTCAGCTCCTCCATCTACAGCCCAAGTCCATCACGGTCCAAAGAGTATAACTAATGACATTTATATTATTAATTATTGTTGCCTTTCTATATTCTATTAATTTAATAAGTTCTATTTAAAAAACGTATTAATAGACTTCCTCCTTCTTCTGGATTTAGTAACTTCTTTAATGTTAATTGTTGTTCTCCTTTTTTCTTAAATTCTTCAATTAATTTTCTTCTTTCCTCTGAATATCTATTACACTCAATAAGTACATGTTCTACTGTTTCTCTGATTCCACACCAATCACACAGTCCTGTAGGATGTTTTCCTATTATATGCATTGTTGAATTAAGTCCTGTATGTCCCAGTCTTAGTCTAGATATAATACAATCTTCCTTCCTTCTCCTACTTGAATTTCTTCCTCTTCCTACTAATGGTTGTATTAAATGTAGATGTCTTCCCTTTTGTTCATTATCCCAATGCGATTGCCAGATTTTAATTATCTCCCTTTTTATTATTGATTTGAGTTCTGCTTTGCTGTACTTTATTTGCATATCTATATTTTCTTTTGCCATAGCTCGTTTGGCAAGTTTGTCAGCTGCTTCATTCCCTGACACTCCTGTATGTGCCGGAACCCACACAAACAGAACCATCTTATTTGTTTGATTCATCATGTATAACAACTGTAAGATCTCTAAAACAATATCTTGCCTAGTATTTGATTTTTGCTCTTCTAAGCATAACAAGGCTGAACTTGAATCTGAGCATATTATCGTTTTATTTAGTTCCATTTCGTTTATTTTATTCAATGCTAACAAAATTGCTAGTAACTCTTCTGTAAACACAGAGACATGATCTGATATTCTCTCTCCTCTTGCCACTTTTAACCTCGGAATAATATATGCTGCCCCCACCTGACCATTCTGTGGATTCTTAGATGCGTCTGTGAAAACCTGTATATATTCTTCATACCTAGACCCGATATATTCTTTTGTCACCTCTGCTTCTAATATTCTCTGTTCTTTATCTTGTCTAGATTCCAATAAGAAAAAATCTATTTTTGGTCTTGGTAAAATCCATAATGGCATTGCTGGTAAAATTACTGCTGGAATAACATTATATTGATTTAAATTCATATCCTGAATTAATTCCTTAATGATCCAACCAAAACTATTACATTTCCTTTTCCCATGTTCCCAACATGTCTCAAGTGTGCTTTTTGCCGGGTGATTATCCTCCTGTCCTTTTAGGTTCGCCCAGTATGTCAGTATCAGTTGCTTTCTTCTTAAATGTATTGGCATCTCCCCCATCTCCACCTGTAATGCTGGAACTGGGGAGGAAGGATAAGCTCCACAACAAATTCTCAAGGCTTGTGACTGAATTCTCTCTAATTTTCCTAATTGTGACTTATTTGCTGATCCATATGCTATACAACCATAGTCTAATACTGCTCTTATCATTGTTGAATAAATTGTTTTTAATGCTAATCTATCAGCCCCCCATTCACGTCCCGATATACACCTCATTACATTTAAAATCTTCTTACATTTATCCTCCATCTTATTTATATGTGAATTCCATGTAACTTTTGTATCAAACCACATACCTAAGAATCTTATTACTTTAACCTGTTCTAATTCTTTATTATATAACTTCAACTTTGAATCTATGTTTGACTTTTTATTTGTAAAGAAAATATATTTAGTTTTCTCCACTGAGAATTTAAAGCCCCATTTATGAGACCAGCTCTCAACATTTTCTAAGGCAGATTGCATTTTATTAACAATATATTCAACATTCCTTCCTCTAAGCCAAAGAGCTCCATCATCAGCAAACAGTGATTTATTTATATTTCTATCTATTGAAGCAAATACATCATTTATCATAATAATAAACAACAGAGGACTTATGACACTACCTTGAGGAGTTCCATTCTCAATTATTCCTCTTCTTAATATATATTCCCCAATCTTTACTGTCATATTTCTTTCAATTAAAAACTCTTTAATCCAATTATATAATTTTCCATCTACTCCAATTTGATCTAACTTTATCAATAAACCTTCTTTCCATAACATGTCATATGCTTTCTCCACATCAAAGAAAACTGCTATTACGGTTTCTTTATTTATCAAAGCTTTCCTAATATCCGTTTCCAGTTTAATAATTGAGTCCATTGTTCCTTTTCCATGTCTGAAACCATTTTGATATGGAGAAAAAAAATAATTTTTTTCCATTTGATACATTAAACGATCAGTGATCATTTTTTCCATTAATTTACCTAGATGTGAAGTTAATGCTATTGGTCTGTAATTTAAAGGATTACTTGGATCTTTACCTGGTTTTTTAATAGGAATAACTAATGCCTCTTTCCAGCTCTTAGGTAAAATCCCTTATTCCCATACCCTGTTGTAAAACTCTAAAATAACATTGAGGGATTCGTCACTTAACTTTTTTAACATAACATAACTAATTTCGTCTATACCTGGAGTTGAAGCCTTCGTGTTTTTTAATGCCCTCTTTAATTCTAAAAATGAAAAAGGAACATCCAGTAATACATTTGTTATTCTCCTTTTATTCATAATATTTGGATATTCTTTTAACATCTTCTTCCTCATTTCCTTACATTCCATTGTCAAATTTTCTGAACTATTTATCTTTGAAAATTCTTTACGAAACATTTCCGCTTTCTCTTCCTCACTTATTGCAATATCTTCCCCAATATTTAACACAGGGTAATTGTATTCTCTCCGAATCCCACTCATCTTTCTAATCATATTCCACACTTTTTCAATAGGTGTATTATTCCCAATTTCCTCACAAAATGTTCTCCAGTATTCTTTCTTCACCTCCCTAATGCTTCTTCTAGTTTCTGCTAGAGCCTTTTTATATATTATCATGTTTTCCCAATTATGAGTTTTCTTTAGAATTTTGAATGCTTTCCTTTTCTTTTTTACTGCCATAGTACACCTCTCATTCCACCATGGTACTATTTTCCCCACCCTCTTTCCTTTGCTTTTTGGAATGCATTCATTAGCAGCACTTTGTATCACGGATATTAACTCTTTATACTTACTTTCAATTTCTATTCCTTTGTTTATCTTAATTATTTTCAATCCTTCCTCACTCACTCTTTTGAATTTTTCGCAGTCAGCTTTCTCATACCTCCACTTTCCTCTATTTCCATGTTTTACTTTCATTGTCTCATTACTTACAATTGTAGTTATAATAGGAAAATGGTCACTACCAATTGGAGTTTTTAATACCTCCCAATTTATTATTCCACCAAATGCTGTAGAAACTATTGTTAGATCTATTGCTGACTCCCTTCCTGAATTTACATCCATTCGTGTACAGGTTCCATCATTAATGCAAACTAAATTTTCTTTTTCCATCAACTCTTCAATGATTAAACCATTTGCATCTGTCAATATACTTCCCCATAAAGTGTTATG
The DNA here is from genome assembly GCA_037194245.1 of Opsariichthys bidens. Classification (NCBI taxonomy): domain Eukaryota; kingdom Metazoa; phylum Chordata; class Actinopteri; order Cypriniformes; family Xenocyprididae; genus Opsariichthys; species Opsariichthys bidens. Next base: position 2,727,117 of record CM074287.1, on the reverse strand, counting down.
TGCATTAAAATCCCCACACCATATGACTCTATCTCCACTTAGTCCCTTTATTGCTCCCATACTTTCCTGTGTTACTTTTTTACATGGATTGTAAAAATTTACTATATTATAACTCCTATTTCCATACCATATTTCTACAACTATATACTCCATTGTTGTCCCTTTCTCCAATACTCTGTATGATATTCCTTCTTTTAAAAATGTGACACATCCTCCTCCTTTTCCCTCTTCCCTGTCTCTTCTCACACTTATATATCCTTTTAAAACAAACTCTAAGTTAGGATTCAACCATGATTCTTGAATACATATTACATCTGGCTTGTCTTTCATTTGGCTTAAATATCCTTTAAATTCTTGTCCATTAGCACATAGGCTTCTAGCATTCCATTGTAATATAGTTAACATAATAAATGCTATCTAACCCATAACTCCTGACTTGATTGAGATACATTACTTAGGTTTTCCATTATATCTTCACATGTCAGCCCCTTGATTTCTAGGAATCTCTCTGCTGCCTTTACAATTATTCGTAACTTTTCTGATCTTCTTTCTGTTTGTGCTGTACAGTTAATTACCTCTACCATGAAGAGCACAAAATTCCTCTTACTTACTAGCATGGTATCTTCTTGAATTCAGTCTTCAACCATTCCGCCTGCTCTTTCACTTCTTTTTCCATATTCCATCCCTTTTGTCTCACTTTGCCTATTTCTATCGTTTACCACTTTCGCAGCTTCAGCATACGTTAAATTGTTTTTGGCTTTTTCCTGTTGTACTTCCACCGCTCTTTTCCTTGCTTCACAACCTCCATATGCCGCATTGTGACTTCCTCCACAGTTACAGCACTTCATTCCTACTCCTTCTCCGCATTTCCCAAATTCATGCTCCCCTCCACAACGTGCACACCTCTTTTTAGATTTACATACCGACGCGGTATGACCATACCTCTGGCAATTATAACATCTCAAAGGAGGGGCTATATACTTCCTAATCGGATAACTGATATATCCCATCTTAACTCGATCTGGCATTTCTTTTCCTTCCAATTTTAGTCGAACAGATAGGTTATCCACTCTTCTCCCTTCTCTGTTCATTTGTAAGCGGACTGCATCTAAGACCTTACCCCCCTCTAGATTCTTTTTTAATTCCTCCATAGTAACTCCTAACGGAATTCCATTTATTACTCCATACATCCACGACTTCTGTCCTACAATCTTGTAATTCGTTACCATTTGTTTTCCTAATATTTTCAATTTTATAGCTTTATTTTTCTGATCTTCATTTCTGCACCCTATCAATAATGCACCGTCTTGTAACACTTTTGCAAATACTATGTCTCCTACCAGTTTTTTCAATTCATAAGTCAAAGCCAATGGATTAACTCCTGAAACTCCTGCATCTTCTTTAAACTTTAATATTACTTTGACTTCACTCTTGCTCTTATTTCTTTCATCTCCTTCTTCCTCACTAGCTATCGAACTACTTTCCGATCTTTCCTCCTTACCTTTTTTCCATTTTTTGGAAACTTTCTTCCCTGTTCTAACCTGTGTCCATCCTACCTCCATATCATCCTCCTCTTCACCCGTATCTTCCATTCTCATATTCTCTGATCCATTACCATTTCGATTTTCTCGTTTTCCAGCACACTTGTTTTTTGAGTAATTTGAATTATCCACCATCTTTCAGACCGTCACACCTCACCCAGCTCCACTTCCGCTCCTCGCCTGCCAGTCCTGCGAGGAACTTTTTTTCGCACCCGGTCCACTCCTCCCTCCTATTCTCTCGCTCGCGCAAACTCTTCTCAAACTTTTTCAGCGTAGGCAGAGCTAACTTTCACCTTCCAATCAGAAATCCATTTAGAACTTTCTTTCTTTTAATTTCTTATAACAAAATAAATAAATGTTACTTTGTGGGGTTTATTTTTCTCTTTCAGTCTATAAACTTTATGGTTCTATGAATAAAATAATATTACTTATAAATATTAGTGACCTAGATTAATGATCTGGGTTACAAAGAGCACTACTAGACAGTAATATATAATGTTTGAATTAAACAGATTTTACATACATTACTGTTCAAAAGATGGTGGGGTCAGTATTTTTTTTTTTTAAAGAAATTGACACTTTTATTCAGCAATGATGCATTAAATACATTTGAAAACAGATTAAAATAAGTGGTGTTTTAAATTGCTATATTATTTCCCAGTATTACTGCTTTTGACTGTATTTTAATTTTCTTTCAAAAACATAAAAAGTCTTACTGACCCCAGACTTTTGAACATTATTGTATAATTTAATCTAGGATAAATTAGAATTATTGGACAGTTATGTTCGACTGTTTCTCTTGTTATATATATATATATATATATATATATATATATATATATATATATATATATATATATACATACATACAGTTGTGTTCAAAATTATTCAACCCCCACTGAAATTGATTGTTTTGGCCGGTTTGACATTGATTTTGATCATTCAGTCATCCTGCTTACAATTAAATCAAAGAGGCACGTGTAGGTCAGACAAATATAACATAACATTTATAATGAAATAACCACAAATGTCTTTTCTCTGCTCACATCATTATCAGTTTTATTCAACCCCCAAGTGACATTCAATCTTAATACTTAGTACAACATCCTTTTACAGTTATAACAGCTTTTAAACGTGAAGCATAGCTTGACACAAGTGTCTTGCAGCGAGCTACGGGTATCTTCGCCCATTCATCATGGGCAAAAGCCTCCAGTTCAGTCACATTCTTAGGCTTGCGCACTGCAACTGCTTTCTTTAAGTCCCACCAGAGGTTCTCAATCGGATTTAAGTCTGGTGACTGCGATGGCCATTTCAAAATGTTCCAGCCTTTAATCTGCAACCATGCTCTAGTGGACTTGGAGGTATGCTTGGGATCATTGTCCTGTTGAAAGGTCCAACGTCTCCCAAGCCTCAGGTTTGTGACGGACTGCATCACATTGTCCTCCAATATCTCCTGGTACTGAAGAGAATTCATGGTACCTTGCACACGCTGAAGCTTCCCAGTACCTGCAGAAGCAAAACAGCCCCAAAGCATGATTGACCCCCCGCCATGCTTCACAGTAGGCAAGGTGTTCTTTTCTTCATAGGCCTTGTTCTTCCTCCTCCAAACATAGCGTTGATCCATGGGCCCAAACAGTTCTAATTTTGTTTCATCAGTCCACAGAACACTATCCCAAAACTTCTGTGGTTTGTCCACATGACTTTTGGCATACTGCAGTCGACTCTTCTTATTCTTTGGAGACAGCAAGGGGGTGCGCCTGGGAGTTCTGGCATGGAGGCCTTCATTACGCAGGGTGCGCCGTATTGTCTGAGCAGAAACTTCAGTACCTACATCTGACAAATCTTTTCTCAGTTCCTCAGCAGTCACACGGGGACTTTTCTCCACTCTACGCTTCAGGTAGCGCACAGCAGTCGAAGTCAGCATCTTCTTTCTGCCACGACCAGGTAGCGTTTCAACAGTGCCCTTTGCCTTGAATTTGCGAATGATGCTTCCTATGGTGTCTCTTGGTATGTTTAACATCTTTGCAATCTTCTTATAGCCATTGCCCTTCCTGTGAAGAGTAATCACCTCTTCTCTTGTCTTCCTGGACCATTCTCTTGACTTCACCATGTTTGTAACCACACCAGTAAATGTCTAGAAGGAGCTGAGTAGCACAGTCATTTTAAAGCTGCCTAATTGGTGCTTATTAGGCTTTATTGCTGCTCCCTGACATCCACAGGTGCTTTCAATACCTGATTGAAAACACTTCAATGGACCTCTGTTCTTCAGAGTGGTAGTCTTTAAGGGGTTGAATAATTGTGTCAATGAAGAATTCACAAAAGAAACATTTACTACTGTATTACAAAACCAACTGATGTCATTTTAGTTGCATATGCTTCTTTAAGAAGTCCTTGTAGGATTTCATTCTGAATTCAATTACAAATGTACTCTAAATTCTCTAAAACCATTTACAGCATTGGGGGGTTGAATAATTTTGAAAACAACTGTATTCTTATGGTAACATAAACTCTTAGAGACACTAGGAGCATTTTAATCCTCTTTTTATGCCTTTTGAGAAATAAGTAGCAAGTAGCTTTTGCCAAAATATCTAAAGAGGATTTCTTTTGAGCAGGTCAGTACACTTGCTGCACAGTTTACTGTGTAAACTCTTCAAAACAGCAAGAAAATAAACACACACCACCAGTGATCTTTCCCTTTAATGGAAAACAGTTGAGTTGCTGCTAAAAAATAGCAGCATTTTGCCGTTTTAAGAGCACTGTGTGGTCTATCGTTTCAGTTGCCGTCAACAAGCTTGCAGTAGAATAGATCGGATTGCCTACAATCCCAGGTTTCCGTAAGGTAGTGGTCATTATGTTCACTTTACATGTGAAAGATCCCCAGTTGAAGTTGGGTGGAAACTATTGCAGGCTTTCTTAATATACTTGCTGAAATGTGTCTCCAGTGAGAGAATGTCCCTTCTACAAAGTTCCTGCTTTTGAGCTAGATGCAGGCAATCGTAGGGGAGACCAGGGATGGTTGTAACATTTTTGACATTTCTGTCTGTAACTTGGAGTTCTTTTAAGGTAGGGCATTGAATATGAGTGTAACTTTAGGCTTTCTTAATATAATTGTTGAAATGTGTCTCCGGTAAGACGATGTACACGATATATATTGCTAGTCCATACATAGTCCCCTTTTCAGCTAGGTGAAGGTAATTGTACTAAAGAGCTCCAGGCAGACTGTCATACAGAAGGAGCTCTGTCCTGTTGTAACATTTTTTTGACATTTCTGTCAGTAACTTGGAGTTCTTTTTTGGAAATTAAGTCTCCAGCTTTGGGGTTTTGTTCGTGTACCAACCAGACATGAATATAAATGAAAGTGATTTAGCAGAAGATTGTTTCAATCCATCGACCTTAAGGGTTTTCTTCAAGCTGTAATAGAAGTAAAGCACTCATAGCAGAGGATGGTTTCGATCCATCGACTTCTAGGTTATGGGCTCTGCACGCTTCCTAAGCACATTAAAAAGCAGACCTCTGGGATAACAGAAGACACTTTCTGCATTGGCCGGGAATCGGACCAGATCACTGGTGGTGTGTGTTTATTTTCTTGCTGTTTTGAAGAGTTTACACAGTAAACTGTGCAGTAAGTGTACTGACCTGCTCAAAAGAAATCCTCTTTAGATTTATTGGTAAAATCTACTTGCTGTTTCTGCCCAGTGTCGAACTGGGGACCATTCGCGTGTGAGGCGAATGTGATAACCACTACACTACGGAAACAAGACTTCTTGAAGAGGTCAGAACTATTCCCCTGCTATTTCTCAAAAGGCATAAAAAGAGGATTAAAATGCTCCTAGTGTCTCTAAGAGTTTAGGTTACCATAAGAGTATAATCACTGTTTCTGCTCAGTGTCGAACCGAGGACCTTTTGCGTGATAGGCAAACATGATAACCACTACACTACAGAAACCTTAAAACAGCTTCACGTGTGTTTTCTCAAAGACAGGATCATGCCATGATCTGCCTTGCATGCAGAGAGGTGTAGTCTGTGTAAACAGCACAGAGCTCGTCCGTCATGGCAGTTTGCCTAGAGCTCTTTAGTACGATTGCCTTAGCCTAGCTGAAAAGGGGACTATGTATGGACTAGCTATGTATCGTGGACATTTTCTTACCGGAGACACATTTCAGCAAGTATATTAAGAGAGCATACACTTGCATGCATTTTCTGTTTGTGCTGCAAAGATTACAGCTGACACTTGCAACTAGTTTTAACCATATTTTGAATGCCCTAGCTTAAAAGAACTCCAAGTTACTGACAGAAATGTCACAAAAATGTTACAACAGGACAGAGCTCCTTCTGCATGACAGTCTGCCTGGAGCTCTTACAATTACCTTCACCTAGCTGAAAAGGGGACTATGTATGGACTAGCTATGTATTGTGTAGATCGTCTTACTTGGAGACACATTTCAGCAATTATATTAAGAAAGCCTAAAGTTACACTCATTTTGAATGCCCTACCTTAAAAGAACTCCAAGTTACAGACAGATATGTCAAAAATGTTACAACCATCCCTGGTCTCCCCTACGATTGCCTGCACCTAGCTCAAAAGCAGGAACTTTGTAGTAGGGACATTCTTTCACTGGAGACACATTTCAGCAAGTTTATTAAGAAAGCCTGCACTTGTTTCCACCCAGCTTCAAACTGGGGATCTTTCACATGTAAAGTGAACATAATGACCACTACACTACGGAAACCTGGGATTATATGCAATCCGATCTATTCTACTGCAAGCTTGTTGACGGCAACTGAAACGATAGACCACACAGTGCTCTTAAAACGGCAAAAAGCTGCTATTTTTTAGCAGCAACTCAACTGTTTTCCATTAAAGGGAAAGATCACTGGTGGTTTGTGTTTATTTTCTTGCTGTTTTGAAGAGTTTACACAGTAAACTGTGCAGCAAGTGTACTGACCTGCTCAAAAGAAATCCTCTTTAGATATTTTGGCAAAAGCTACTTGCTGTTTCCGCCCAGTGTTGAACTGGGAACCTTCCGCGCGGGAGCCGAAAATAGTTAAGCTTAACTTCCCTTAACTTTTCCCATTCATTCTCTATGGTAATGCTTAACACTACGGATGCAATATAGTTTTGACCACAGGTAGATTGCATGGCGCTGTTTCGCCTTTTCCATAGCGGGACATTTAAATAGCGAGGTGTCATTTGTCAATCATTCGCTGCAGCGGAAGAGAGGAGACGCACTTTACGATCGTAAGTTGTTTAGCAAAAAGATTGCATTGTTTTGTTCTGTACAACACATACTTAAAGAAAAAATACGCAGCTTTTGTTTAACCAAATCAATACATAACTGGGCTATAGTTTTTCTCAAAAGTCTTCTGTTTTTACCTCAGGTGATGTATGTTTTACCTCAGAGATCAGCGCGATAAACTGACAAACCAAGCAGATGAATTCTGTACTATTTTGGGGAAATAATTTGACTTTGTTATCATCATATAATCGTGTAGTTTGTTGTTTTGCATGGTTTGTGATGTTTAGTTAGCAAGTGCTATTCTGTTAGCAAAATTAAATTAATAAAAAATTACAGTAAGCCAAACTTGATTAAAACTTTAGATATAACTAAATGCTTGTTCATTGAGCTTATAAAATGTGTGTGTATATAATTTACATACACACTTATTTATATTTAGCACACTTATATATATGGGTCTATTAGCACTTAATTATACTCAAACATTTCTTTTAATTTATAATAATATTCCACAATAATTGAAGCCTTGGTTAGCAGACTGGTTAGAGACTTCTTTGAAAAACATTAAAAAAAAATCTTACCGTCCAAAAACATTTGACCGGTAGTGTAACTGTTTAATCACTGATTGTAACCCAAATTAATTACTGTATGCTCCAGGGTGACATCTTTGGTGTGGCTTCTCTTGGCTCCCAAACAATGGTCCAGCCAGCACAGCCATCCGAAGTAAAAGGTAATTCAGCTTATTTAAATGAATACTACAGATATTTCAGATATAAATGTGAACATTTATTCTTTTCTGTCTTTTTTCCTCGTCTTTAGTTGAGATGACACCACCACTGCCCTTTGCTCCCTCTCCACGAGCTGCTCGCACAGGTCCCATCAAGGCAGGCGGTCTACTTTTTGTCCTGGACCATTTTCGGTGGACACCAAAAATGTCCCTGAGGGGTTCCATTGATGGCCTTCTGGCAAAGTACCATGGGCAGAAAGACCTTCTCACCCAGGTGGATGCGGAGTATGCTGCCCTTGTGCAAGCTGCCTCTAGGGATCCCAATAGTCTCTTACACCCCACCACGAAACAGCATATCTCAAGTTATGTGAAACACCTGGCCAAGATGACGAATACAAGTTCATCCCTGAACACCAGTGCAGAGAAACTCCTGGAGACCCAGAAGCTGTGGCATCACCTCACAGAAGGTAGTGAAACTGTAAATGTTCCAGTGGTAACCCTCCCACCTGCCCCAGTGAACCCACCCAGAAATAAGAACCAGGAGTCCCCGCTAACTAAGGGTGATATTGAACAAATGGTGAAAGAGATTGTGGAGAAGCAACAGCAACAGCAGCCTGCTTCTAAGCGGACACGGAACTGTCTTGCTTGTGGTGAGCCAAAGTCACGTTACCTTGGTAACGGCACCTCCATACATTTTTTTATCAGTCTGGGAACGTGAAGTACTTTTACTGCTCTACAAAAGTATACCAGATGTATGCAGCGGAAGGCCTCACCAATCCTCGAATGCCGTTTGCTGACTTTGCTGAAACACCTTTTTTTAATCGAGAGCTACAGGCCGCAAAGCAGCGTTCTGCAGAGGCAAGACAGGTAATGGAGGAGCGGAGAAAGAGAAAGGCCAAGGAGCAGTATCCCACTGGTCGCCTCTGTAGGTTCTGCCACAAGCCACTCAAACAAGGCCCAGAGAGTCCACACATACACACTGGATTCCCTGGTGTGGCAGGGAAATATGTCTATTGTCCTGCCAGGGTGTTGTCCCTATATCAGACAGAGGGGATGGCTCATGAGATGACTTGGGGAGAGTTCAGTCAGTCTTCCTTTTATGAGGCTGAAAGGAAGAGATGGGCAGTAGAAAAAGGAAAGTGACTGCCCTCACGTTTCCTGGTTTTGAATGTATATATTGTAATTTTTTGTATAATAAAAATGTGTCTGTTACATGCTGAAACCACTGTGGTTTATTCTTGCCTTATTTGTCTTTCTTTTTGTTGTTGTTTTTTTTTTTTTTTTACTTTAGAATGCTATGTTAGTCCATGCAGGATTGTTAAATGCAAAAAGTCTTAACTTTTACTGTTATATATGCATATCATTTTTTATTTATCAACAGAATTATTTCAAAACATTTTCAAAATTGATGTGATTGGAAATCTAGATGGAACGCATTACTTTTAATCTATTGAAATTGTAAATACATTGTATCTCACCTGTAAAAACGTTTTGCATATAATATTTCTTAAGCATGTTGTTATATTGTTCTTACATTTTATTATTTTACTACTTAATCATATTATAACTGTACTGTATATATGCACATGGGCAGTAGGATTATCTGTGTTTAACTGAAAGAGTACTGTTGTTTCAGCTTGTTTCTTTTTTATTTTTCCATAGGTCTTTGTTCATTAAGAGTTTTTATCACTTGATTTCATAGATTGATTATTTCTTTTGGTCATGTTAAGATATTCCCAGGGTGCACAGGATTGTTTGTTTTTGTTTGTTTTACATTTGTTCATTCAATCCAATTTGCTGTTGTTCACATTATTGCCCACTTAACATGTACATAGTTTTGTGGTAGAATGTCTTTTAAAATTAAATGAGCATACATTTCATTTTATTTTATTTTTTTATATATTTTGGTCGTATAGTACTGTATTTATTACCATTTTTAGTTTTATATAATATGTAAATTATTGGACTATATAAATAAAATGAGAAACTTCCTATTTTTGGTGTTTATTGGTTTGTGCAGAAAAGAAAACAACTATGTCATTTAATAGCTGCCACTTATAATAGCTGACAGTTGTAGTACCATTTTGAATGCCCTAGCTTAAAAGAACTCCAAGTTATAGACAGGAATGTCAAAATGTTTCAACCATCCCTGGTCTCCCCTATGATTGCTTTCACCTAGATCACATTCATGGACATCCTCTTACCGGAGACACAATTTAGCAAGTATATAAAGCAAGCCTGCACTTGTTTCTGTCCAGTTTCGAACTGGGGACCTTTTGCGTGTAAAGCAAACGTGATAACCACTACATTACAGAAACCTTACGCTACACAGTGGAGTGCTTTTTCCAAGACATGATTTGACAGATACAGTCTGTGTAAATTCCACATTTGTCAGAATTAGTGGGTTTTTGTTTGTCCACCCACCTCTTGAGGATTGACCACAAGTTCTCAATGGGATTAAGATCTGGGGAGTTTCTAGGCCATGGATCTTCCAAAAGTCTTCGCCTCACTGTTCGTGCTGATGCGCTCACACCTGCCTGTTGCCATTCCTGAGCAAGCTCTGCACTGGTGGCACTGCGATCCCGCAGTTGAATCTTCTTTAGGAGACGATCCTGGCACTTGCTGGACTTTCTTGGACGCCCTGAAGCCTTCTTTACAAGAATTGAACCTCTTTCCTTGAGGTTGCTGATGATCCTATAAATTGTTGATTTAGGTGCAATCTTAGTAGCCACAATATCCTTGCCTGTGAAGCCATTTTTATGCAACACAATGATGGCTGCACGCGTTTCTTTGCAGGTCGCCATGGTTAACAATGGAAGAACAATGATTTCAAGCATTACCCTCCTTTTAACATCTTTAATAAACATTCCTGTCCACGGAAATCTTTACTAAAAGGTGAAAGATTTATGCAATAATGAAGAGAAACTTGAGTTGTATCTCCTCCTCCTTGGGCCTGCTTGATCCCTCTACTCTACCACTCTGCTCGCCCGTGGGTATTCTAGGATGTAAACTCCTGCCAGCATGCTTTTCATCAGCTGCTCACTTGCTGGTCATCATGCAGCTCTACTATCTAATAACACATTTTAATCAGACACTTCATATATTATATTATTAGATGATTTGACAGATGACACTTCCAACAAAAAAAAAAAAAACATTTGCATTTGGTTTGCAAAATGTGTTTGTATGCATATTTTGGCTGGGATTTCGTGGCATTTGCACCGTTTTGAGTAGCAGGCGTCTTGAAACGGCGAATCAGTCTGAGAAGCAATTAGTTCAAAACGCTTTCACTCTGGCAAAGGCTGTGCACAACAACCAGATGCACTTCCACGTGGTGCATGCTAATATTGCACTGGTCTTTGAATGAATCAACCACAACTTCCCATTTGTTGCATGCCCTTCACTGGTTTCTGTTAAGCGATGACCCAAAACCGCTTGGAAGGCAGCTATGCTTACCACTATAGCACCAATACAGGTAGTAGGAAGCATTCGGCGGCGCATTGGGTTGAGTCTGGACTCTGTCATCTTCATAGAAGTCTTCACTGGCTTCTGTTAAGCTATGACCCGAAACAACGCATGTGGCCATTCTCGGAAACGGGAAGACTGTTTGCAGCCAGCTGCAGTTGCTCTGAACATGTGCGACAGCCTCCTTTTTTGCAGCTTCTCGTTAGTATAGTGGATAGTATCTCTGCCTGTCACGTGGAAGACTGGGGTTCGAATCCCCGACTGGGAGAATTCTTTGTTTGATGCTGCTTGATGACCACAACAACTGTTACTTCAGCCACAATTTTCAGATGGAGGTCCCCTGAAATCACGGAAACCCTTGATTAAGGTCAGCTTGAGGCAAAAGCGATGCGTTGGCTGGGAATCTGTTGATCTGAAATTACAGCTTTCATCCCCGTATAGTTGAATCACAGGATCGAATACCAAGTTGCTTTGCCAAGGAAAACTTTTATTGTGTGTCAGGAGAGAAGTTAATTCTATGTCTTCATGTGCCCCTCTTCTCTAAGCTTTTCTTCTCTAGGGTTCTCTTCTCTTCTCTTCTCTAGGCTTTTCTTCTCTAGGGGGGGCAATGTGTTACATTGATCTTATATACCATGACTAGAGGTCTTAAAATTCCTTTTAAGGTAAAGAAACAAGTTGGTTTCTTTAAAATGGAATGTATACTTCGTGCTTACACATTCTACTTCCTTATAGGGAATACTGTACATCAGTTGTTTACATTATGGAGCCCCTGCATCAGCAGAAACATGTACAACATGTGCACCCTTTCACAGTACATGTATACACATTCTTATGAAGCCAAAATGATATCTTCTCCCCTGTACATAATATTTAACACTAACATGTTCATGCATTACACTCTTTAAAATAGAATATACATTTGATTATAATGATACATATAGATTATAATAGAAATAATATTAAAACAATGAAATTTTAATCTTCAAATCTGTCATCTTCATAGAAGTCTTCACTGGCTTCTGTTAAGCTATGACCCGAAACAACGCATGTGGCCATTCTCGGAAACGGGAAGACTGTTTGCAGCCAGCTGCAGTTGCTCTGAACATGTGCGACAGCCTTTTTTTCGCAGCTTCTCGTTAGTATAGTGGATAGTATCTCTGCCTGTCACGTGGAAGACTGGGGTTTGATTCCCTGACTGGGAGAATTCTTTGTTTGATGCTGCTTGATGACCACAACAACTGTTACTTCAGCCACAGTTTTCAGATGGAGGTCCCCTGAAATCACGGAAACCTTGATTAAGGTCAGCTTGAGGCAAAAGCGATGCGTTGGCTGGGAATCTGTTGATCTGAAATTACAGCTTTTGTGCCTGTATAGTTGAATCACAGGATCAAATACCAAGTTGCTTTGCCAAGGAAAACTTTTATTGTGTGTCAGGAGAGAAGTTAATTCTATGTCTTCATGTGCCCCTCTTCTCTAAGCTTTTCTTCTCTAGGGTTCTCTTCTCTTCTCTAGGCTTTTCTTCTCTGGGGGGGGGGGGGGGGGGGGGGGGGGGGCAATGTGTTACATTGATCTTATATACCATGACTAGAGGTCTTAAAATTCCTTTTAAAGTAAAGAAACAAGTTGGTTTCTTTAAAATGGAATGTATACTTCGTTCTTACACATTCTACTTCCTTATAGGGAATACTGTACATCAGTTGTTTACATTATGGAGCCCCTGCATCAGCAGAAACATGTACAACATGTGCACCCTTTCACAGTACATGTATGCACATTCTTATGAAGCCAAAATGATATCTTCTCCCCTGTACATAATATTTAACACTAACATGTTCATGCATTACACTCTTTAAAATAGAATATACATTTGATTATAATGATACATATAGATTATAATAGAAATAATATTAAAACAATGAAATTTTAATCTTCAAATCGAACCCAGGTCAACTGCTTGGAAGGCAGCTATGCTCACCACTGTACCACCAACGCAGGTAGTGGGAAGTTGGCCTTGTGCTTTGAGCAGAGGAACTCTGTTCTTTGTTCGGACCCGCCTCTAAAAAGAACACAGGAACTTTTTTTATTGACCTGACCAACCAAGCTCTCCATTAAAAACAAACTGGTAAAACACCACGTTCACTCTGGCAAAGACTGTGAATATGTACAACGGCACATTTCAGCAAGTATATTCCGTAAAACTAAACCACACATTTTCTGCTTGTGCTGCCAAGATAACAGCTATTTCATTTAACAGCTGTTAAAGTTACCGACAGAAATGTCAAAAATGTCCCCTATGATTGCGTTCCCATAGCTCAAAAGCAGGAACTTTGTAGAGTGGTGGACATCCCTTACCGGAGAAACATTTCAGCAAATATATTAAGTTTGTGCAGAAAAGATAACAACTATGTCATTTAATAGCTGCCACTTATAATAGCTGACAGTTTTAGTAACATTTTGAATGCCCTAGCTTAAAAGAACTCCAAGTTATAGAGAGAAATGTCAAAATGTTTCAACCATCCCTGGTCTCCCCTACAATTGCCTTCACCTAGCTCACATTCATGGACATCCTCTTACCGGAGACACAATTTAGCAAGTATATAAAGCAAGCTTGCACTTTCGAACTGGGGACCTTTTGCGTGTAAAGCAAACGTGATAACCACTACACTACAGAAACATCAGAATACACATTGGCGTGCTTTTTCCAAGACATGATTTGACAGATACAGTCCGTGTAAATTCCACATTTGTCAGAATTAGAGGGTTTTTGTTTGTCCACCCACCTCTTGAGGATTGACCACAAGTTTTCAATGGGATTAAGATCTGGGGAGTTTCCAGGCCATGGATCTTCCAAAAGTCTTCGCCTCACTGTGCGTGCTGATGCGCTCACACCTGCCTGCTGCCATTCTTGAGCAAGCTCTGCACTGGTGGCACTGCGATCCCGCAGCTATATCCTCTTTAGGAGACGATCCTGGCACTTGCTGGACTTTCTTGGACGCCCTGAAGCCTTCTTTACAAGAATTGAACCTCTTTCCTTGAGGTTGCTGATGATCCTATAAATTGTTGATTTAGGTGCAATCTTAGTAGCCACAATATCCTTGCCTGTGAAGCCATTTTTATGCAACACAATGATGGCTGCACACGTTTCTTTGCAGGTCGCCATGGTTAACAATGGAAGAAAAATTATTTCAAGCATTACCCTCCTTTTAACATCTTTAATAAACATTCCTGTCCACGGAAATCTTTAGTAAAAGGTGAAATATTTATGCAATAATGAAGAGAAACTCGAGCTGTATCTCCTCCTCCTTGGGCCTGCTTGCTCCCTCTACTCTACCAGTCTGCTCGCCTGTGGGTATTCTAGGATGCAAACTCCTGCCAGCATGCTTTTCATCAGCTGCTCACTTGCTGGTCATCAGGCAGCTCTACTATCTAATAACACATTTTAATCAGACAGGATTTCATGGCATTTGCACCGTTTTGAGCAGCAGGCATGTTGAAACGGCGAATCAGTCTGAGAAGCAATTAGTTCAAAACGCTTTCACTCTGGCAAAGGCTGTGCACAACAACCAGATGCACTTCTACGTGGTGCACGCCAATATTGCACTGGTGTTTGAATGAATCAACCACAACTTCCAATTTGTAGCATGCCCTTCACTGGTTTCTGTTAAGCGATGACCCAAAACCGCTTGGAAGGCAGCTATGCTTACCACTATAGCACCAATACATGTAGTAGGAAGCATTCGGCGGCGCACTGGGTTGAGTCTGGACTCTGTCATCTTCATAGAAGTCTTCACTGGCTTCTGTTAAGCTATGACCCGAAACAACGCATGTGGCCATTCTCGGAAACGGGAAGACTGTTTGCAGCCAGCTGCAGTTGCTCTGAACATGTGCGACAGCCTCCTTTTCGCAGCTCCTCGTTAGTATAGTGGATAGTATCTCCGCCTGTCATGTGGAAGACGGGAGTTCGATTCCCTGACGGGGAGAATTCTTTGTTTGATGCTGCTTGATGACCACAACAACTGTTACTGCAGCCACTTTTTTCAGATGGAGGTCTGAAAAAACCCGTGATTAAGGTCAGCTTGAGGCAAAAGCTTTTGGCTGGGAATCGAACCCAGGTCAACTGCTTGGAAAGCAGCTATGCTCAACACTATACCACCAACGCAGGTAGTGGGAAGTTGACCTTGTGCTTTGAGCAGATGAACTCTGTTCTTTGTTCGGACCCGCCTCTAAAAAGAACACAGGAACTTTTTTTATTGACCTGACCAACCAAACTCTCCATTAAAAACAAACTGGTAAAACACCACGTTCAGTCGGTAGAGAGCCAGACTTTTAATCTAAGCACCCGTGAAGTCAACTGAGTGTGCTGGATATTAGAGGCATACAAATTGTCCAGTTCTGTGGGTCCACACATCCAGATACGTGGCAGCTTGGAGTCTCCTTGTTGGCACTGTGTTTTTGTTTTTTTTCCTGCTACGTGCCTAGGTTGCGAAAGGGTCAGGCAGCAATTTTTTTTATGAAATCTGCCTAGAGGACTTCCTAGGCAACCCTTCACTATAGTTTTGGACGAGTGGTTAAGGTGATGGATTAGAAATCCTTTGGGGTTTGAATCCTGCCAACTACTTTTTCATGCGACAACTGTATCCTTCAAGTTTTGGGGTCTTAGGAAAGATGACTTTTTTTGCCGTTATCAATGTTGTCATCCTTGTGCCTTCCAAGGCCTTTGTCTCAAAGGAGTTGGCAATTCACCATGAAAAAGTTCCACCCTTTCTTGTCAGTGTTTCCAAGTTGTCAGGAGCAGGCCATGTCTTTCTGTCCTTATTGTTCATGACCTTCATCCTGCAGTGCACATGGAAAATGATCTTTTGGAGAATGGAGCGCTTACACTTTGCGGGGAAACGGCTGTCACAGCGCAAGCGGCGGACCGAGCTCACGGGCCTGGATATCTCAGTCAGAAGAACATCAGACTTTTAATCTGAGGGTCCAGGATTCAAGTCCCTGCTCGGGTGAAGGCGCCGTTGGTTGGTGGTTCTGGGGGGGCTTGAATAAATCTGGGTGGGATAAAGGCAGCTTTTCGTTGCCGTGTCGCAAAGGAACCACAGACGCAGAATGTAGCATGCTTATCCACTAGTTGTTAAAAGTAGACAGCGAGTGATTTGTGAAAGCTGATTATCAGCTCCAGTGAATGAAAGGTTCCTCTTTTACCGTCTCTTGCGAGGAGCCAGGAAGCATAGCCTTCCTCAAGAGACCCAGGTCTTACACTGCTGATGCAGGGTCCTCCAGGGCAAGAGCTGCTAAGTGCTCTGTTAGACTCCTGAAACGGAAGCCTGCTGGTTGTGAATTTTCAGTGAGACTGCGTTCTCCTGTGACACCCATGTGCTTGAAGTCGTGAGGGCTTAGGATAGATGGATGTGTTGTGTGGTGGAAATTCACCTATGAGATTAAAGTCAGGCCACTCAATAGTAAAATTGAATTCAGGGTAGGGTACAACCAAAACACATCTCAGAGAGCAACGAAATAAGCTCGAAACAAAACAGATTATTCAGTCAAATCATACATATTAGTTTTTCAGCAAACAGACTTTGAAAATTGATTGGATAAGCAAATAAGTAAATGATCATAAAGCCATCCTACCTCCTTTTATCATATAAGTACAATTTCCAGTTCATCGACATCCCATAATAGTTGTCCACCTGACGTGTGTAAATGTTTTTTGAATTGGAAGCTTCTTATCTAACTCCTTAACTTCTTAACTGACCTTGAGGAAAGAAAGAGTGGTGTAATGGAAATTTTTATCTTTCATTTGTTATTCAATAAGCTTATGGGCATAAGGCATTAAGAAGTTCTAAGTGTTCATATTATAGTGTCTCTCATGACATTTTCTCTGTAACTGTGCAAGGCAGGACAACAGGATGTGGCTGTCTGCTGAAAGGGCCGTAGGAGAGCTTAGTTCTAAGAAACTAGGGTGACAAGATGGACTTCTCACTAACAAAGGCGCAGTTAACAGAAACCACATCCCGTGCTAAGCAAATAATGTTTTGACAAGTGTAGGTGTAAAGTGTGTGCAAAGCATTAAGATGTTAAGTATAAATAGAGAGTGAGAGAGACTAGCTCCTCACTCCTCTCATGCATGCTCTGCTGTATGTGTGAGACGAGTCCTTGCAGCAAGTAAAAATAAATCTACCTTCTCTGATATTACTGACTCTGAGTATTTTCATTGAATTTCCACAACAGAATGGCGACGAGGATGGGATGCCAATCCTAAGGGAGAGGCAACGGCCTGATCAGCTCATCAACTAAAGTAGTCGTGGCCTAGTAGTGAGGGAGTTGGGTTTGTAATCAGAAGGTTGCTGGTTCGATTCCCACGCCAGCAGGAATTGAAAGTGGGGATTGTGAATGAACAGCACTCTCTCCACCTTTGATACCATGACTAAAGTGCCTTTGAGCAAGACACCTAACCCCTAATTGCTCCCCTTGTAAGTCGCTTTGGATAAAAGCGTCTGCTAAATGATGAAAAAAAAAAAACCTAAAACTGGTGATGACCCAAACCCCCTTCTGAGGGAAGTGGGACTTGGATTTCCCTGGGAAACGGCATCCCAGGAAAGAACCCGTGGAATTAAGGAATACAACGGTAAAGTGATTTTAACTATTATCAAAAAGGGAGCTGGGCGTTGGGTAACACGCTAGACAAATCAGAAAGGGAGCTGGGCGTCGGGTAACACGCTAGACAAATCAGAAAGGGAGCTGGGCGTCGGGTAACACGCAGACAAATCAGAAAGGGAGCTGGGCGTCGGGTAATACGCTAGAAAGTGCACGTCTTAAAATTACTCAGAGGAATAGTATCCGCCTGTGATAAAAATTAAAGTTACTCAGAGGAATAGTATCCGCCTGTGATAAAGTACTTGAAGTTACTCAGAGGAATAGTATCCGCCTGTGATGAAATTATAAGTCTTAAAGTTATTCATAGGAATAGCATCCGCCTGTGATAATGGGGAACTCTCAAGAAAAAGAAAGGGGCGAAAAGCCCAGGCATAATACTGAGAGTGGTTTATCAGAGAAGGATGAGAAATTTCTCGTGAGAAAATATGGGGTAAAATGGTTAGAACATGTAAAATGGTTAAAACGAAAAGGGTATACAATAGGTTTTAGCGTCTCTGGAAATCAAAGATTGAGACGAGAATTGGCAGATAAATTAAGACCAAGAAAGGGGGATCGTTTACCTTCGATTTACCTTGTCAGAAATTTTAGAAACAATAGATATGTTCGTGGAGGAGGCGAGCGCCAAATTAAAAGCCTCACTCTCCAAATAATTACCAGGTTGTCCTTACTCTCCCCAAAAAGAAAGAAAAGCGCTACCTATGTTAGGGGCCAGGCAAAAACACAGGGGAGGGGATCCCTATGATCCCTATCCAGACTGGCCCCCCCTCTGGAAACTCTCTCTCTCTCAGTCTTCTTTCCCAGGTACGAACTCCCGACTCCTCAAAACCCACCTGGAGGAAGACAACCGACCCCCTCCCTATAATCCGAATAGACAAAGACCAAACCAGGAAGAACGATCACAACAGCCGCCGTCTTCCTCCTCGTCTGGCCTCTACCCAAAACTACCGGACCCAGAATCAAAGAAACCATCTGAAGACGAACGGAAAGAAGAAAAGAAAGGACCTTACAACTTAAGGAGCAACAAACTGGTCAACAAGGAGGAACCGGGAGAATCAACTCGAGCTCCATATGTTCAAGTAAGTGGTCCTGATGGTGTTATGTACGTACAAAGACAATGGAGTCCCTCTGAGATTGCAGAAATAGGTGCCAGTCTTCCAGGAATCGACTCTGGAGGAGAGGTTCTGAGTGAAGCATGGAAGGAGTTCTGCAAGGAATGCAGCCCCACCGCGGAAGAAGCTAAAAAGATATTCATCAAAAAGAACGGACTGAGCGCAGGCCGGAAAATGGAAGGGAAATGGATGGTAAGCGTCCGACGCGACAGAGTCGAATGGGACACGGAAAACGACTACAAAGCCGCTGTTAACGAATTCTGTCAAAACATAAAAGAGATTTTCACCACTCCAGCCAATCCAGGTAAAATCAACACCTGCAAACAAAAATCAAATGAAAGTGTTGATGACCACCTCAACAGACTCACCGAGGTCTTTGACCATCACGGAGGAGTCCCGAAGAGAGCTGGGACCATTCCAAATCCAGCGTACGAAGCCCACCCGAAGGTCCATCTCCTACAAGGACTGCTCCCTGAAATAAAGAAAGGTGTTTTATCGTCCTGTGTGGGGTATGAAACGGAATCCTTGGATTGTGTGATGCGTCACGCCCGACATAAAGAGAACCAGCTCAACGACGACAAGGACAAGATAGAAAAGAAGGTACGAGCCCTGCACCTCACCAACCTGGAAAGCCAATCCAAATACAGAAGGACTGGCAAAGGGGGAGAGGCAGAGGAAGAGGAAGAGGAGGAGCAAGATGGACGCGACAAAGGAACAATGGACAATGTTTTATTTGCGGACAAATGGGTGATTGGAAGTCTGAATGCCCCAACGGGGGAGGGGGAAAGCAACACCAGCAAAAACAACATGCAGACTGACCAGGTGGGAAGAGAGAGGAGGGGGTGAGTACTGATCTTTTATTTCCTGCTCTTTGCAATGAAGAAAGCTTACGCATGATGAAAACTGATATTAGCAACCCCTGGATAATGATTGATGTAAATAACACAAAAGTAAAATTCTTAGTGGATACCGGGGCTGCTATTACAGTAATTAAGAGATCTGAACTACCAAGGGGCATAATAATAAGTAATGAATATGAAGACAGCATTGTAGCCTCGGGTGAAGTGTTAAGAGAACCCTTCACCCGTCCAGTGAAAATCTCTTTCTGTGGTAAACAATGTGAAACGAAAATGCTGGTCAGTGATCAATGCCCCTGGAATTTATTAGGAAGAGATGTAATGTGTAAATTAGGGATCAAAATAGACTGTGATACTGAAGGAATGAATGTACGATGTGCAAAAGAGCCAAAAATGACAGTTTATGAATGGGTATGGCCGGAAGGGTCAGATTTACGGGAATTTGCCATGATGGTGTGTGTAAATAGTGATTTTCAGAAGGTCTCCGATGTAAATGTGACGTGGACACCGGACCCCGAATATGAAGGAATTTGGGCAGGGAGGCAGTCAGATGAAAAAACCTTGACTAATGCATATTGGAAAGAACATAAGTGTGCAGTGCAGGTGACTCTGACCGAAGAAGCACAGTCAGTGTACAGAGTTGAGTATGCGGTTCCACATCTGTCCCTAGCAAAAGGCAGGATGGATGAATGGAAAGATTTAGGACCCTTCGTAAAAGGGTGTAGCGAAGCCACTGACTGGACTGAGACTCATGACACAGGCATCTATTACTCTGAGCAATGCGCAGCGTATAAAAAAGAAATGATTGAAAGTAAAGAATGTAATCGCATTATCTTTTCTGCACTGGAACAGACAAACACAGGAATAGATCCAAGAGACCTACCAGTTCCAAAAGGACTGTGGGCTATAGATAAGTATGATGTAGGGCTAATTAAAACCTGCGAGCCGGTCCAAATTACTCCAAAAAGCGAGTTCAGACCAAGGCAACAACAATATCAAGTCAAAAAGGAGGCCCTGGATGGCATAACACCCGTGTTCCAGTCTCAACTGGAGAGGGGAATAATAGTAGAATGTGAATCGTCACCTGTTAACACCCCAATTTTTCCAGTAAAAAAGATAAGAGAAAAAGGGATGCCCACAGAATGGAGATTCGTGCAGGACTTACAAGCTGTAAATGCAGCAGTAGTCAGCAGGGCCCCAAACGTTCCAAATCCATATACTATACTGTCTCAAATTCCACCTGACACAAAATTCTATACAGCTGTGGATATCTCAAATGCTTTCTTCTCTGTTCCAGTGCATAAAGACAGCCAGTTCTGGTTTGCCTTCACCTTTAAGGGGAGGAGGTACACCTGGACTAGGCTGTGTCAAGGTTACTGCGAGAGCCCAACCATTTACAACAAGGCCCTCCGACGCAGCCTGGAGTGACTCGTTCTGCCAGAGGGAGTGGCTCTTCTACAATATGTGGACGACCTGCTCCTATGCGCAAGCGACGCTGACGTGTGCATGGAGGCCACCGTGAGCCTCCTGAAACATCTGGCAGAGGAAGGTCATAAGGTCAACCCACAAAAGGTAAAAGTGTGCATACCAGAAGTGACATTTTTAGGACATGTACTGACAGGCCCTGAAAAGAAGTTATCAAAGAAACGCATAGAAGCTGTGGCTTCCACACCAAGACCAATAACAAAGAAACAGATGATGTCATTCCTAGGAATGGTATCATATTGTCGAACATTTATAGCAAGCTATGCGGAGAGGGAAAGTCCGCTAACGTCCCTTATACATGGCAATGGTATGAAACCACAGGACAAAATCACATGGACAGCGGAAGCAGAAAGAGCCTTCACTGATCTAAAATTGGCTTTACAGCAGGCCCCGACACTGGGTCTGCCTAATCCACAGAAACCATTCACCCAATGCGTGGATGAGAAAAGTGGGTACATGACCTCCGTGTTGTGCCAAACACACGGAGACAAATTGAGGCCAGTGGCCTATTTCTCATCCAAACTAGATGCAGTAGCACAGGGCCTGCCAGGCTGTCTGAGGGTAGTAGCTGCAGCAGAAAAAGCAGTCATGTCAAGCAGAGATTATGTGGGTTATAGCCCATTGACACTTCTGGTCCCACACAGTGTATCAGTCATTCTATTGGAACAAAAGACCTCACACCTGTCCGCTGCCAGATGGTTACGGTATAGCACTACTTTACTTGATATGCCAAACATCACGGTAAAATGCTGCACCACAATTAACCCAGCTACACTCATGCCACTCCCAGAGGATGGGGAGGGTCATGACTGTCTGTCCGTCCTGTCTGTCATGTGCACACCACGCCCTGATTTACAGGACACACCGCTTACTAACCCAGATTGCACGTTTTATGTAGATGGAAGCTCCACCAAAGTAAATAACACAACTTTATCCGGATATGCAGAAGTGTCAGACCATGGGGTGGTAGAAAGTGGCCCCCTAGGACCACTATCCGCGCAAGCTGCAGAACTAACAGCCCTAACACGCGCCTGCGAGCTCGCTAAAGATAAAACAGTAAACATCTACACGGATAGCAGATACGTGTTCGGGGTAGTGCATGACTTTGGGGCATTATGGAAACAGAGACAATTTCTGAAAGCTGACGGAAAACCAATATTACACCATAGGAAAGTAGCAGCCCTACTGGAAGCAATTTTATTACCAAAACAAATATCAGTCATGAAATGTGCTGCACATACTGGTGCAAAAGATGACATTGGCAAAGGAAACGACAGGGCAGACAAAGCTGCAAAAGCTGCATGCTCCATGCCACTGTCATCACACATGCTAAAAAGCACATTCAGCACAGATGACACTCTTAGTCTAACTGATATGCAAAAATGGGCCACCCCCCAAGATCTCTCTGATTGGAAAAACGCCTTTTGTTCAAAAGACTCAAAGGGGGTATGGAGAGGCCAAGTACATGGCAAAAACAGACCATGTCTACCCAGACATTTTATTCAAATGTATTGCCAAATAACACACGGATTAGATCATGCAGGTAAAGGGGCTATGCTGAACAGTATTAATGAGTCATTTTTCACAAAAGGGTTTTCCACAGCGGCAGGAAAATATTGCGAGAGGTGTGTGACATGTGCCAGGTACAACACAGGAAGGGGTGAAAGAGTGGAGAGAGCAAGCCATCCTACGCCAGACGAAACAATGGCACACGTCATGATGGACTACATAGAACTGACCCCCCACAAAGGTAAAAAGTACTGTCTGGTCATGGTGGACATGTTCTCCAAATGGGTGGAGGCAATGCCCACCACTAAGGCAGACTCAACGGAGGTAGCAAAAATGTTACTAAAAGAAATAGTTCCAAGGTGGGGAATACCCCAAAATATATCAAGTGACAATGGGGCACATTTTGTTAATTCAGCTATAAGACAATTGGGGGAACAATTAAAAATAAACCTCGCGCACCACTGCGCCTATAAGCCAACTTCTGGAGGGGCAGTGGAGAGGGAAAATGGGACTCTGAAATCGAAATTAGCAAAGATAATGGCTGAAACTGGCCTGGGGTGGACTGATGCTCTCCCAGTGGCATTAATGTACATGAGAATGAGGGTAAGACCTGTGATGTGCCTGACACCATATGAAATGCTCTGGGGGAGGCCACCCCATATGGGGTGGAGCACTCCCTCAGTGGGTACAGAAGGAATTTATGGGTTAGAAAGCATGTTGGAATATTGCATTAATCTGGGAAAGGTTGCTTGTGATATCTCTGTCCAGGTGAAACAGGCGAGACCAGACCGCAGCAAAGGCGAGGTGACCCAGAGGATCGAGCCAGGACACTGGGTCGTGGTTAAGGACTGCAGAAGGCGAACGTGGAAAGCAGAGAGGTGGAACGGACCGTTCCTGGTGTTGCTGACCACCAGAACTGCAGTCAAGGTAGCTGAGAGAGCAACCCGGATACACGTAAACCACTGCAAAGGGTGCCAGGCCCCGACGAGAGCTTACAGGGAGCTGGAAACCCTGAGGACGAAGGATACCGAGGACAGGCAGGACAGTTCGACCTCCACCCTATCTGGCCCATCCCAAGGAGCAACCCAGGAGCCACCAGAAGGGAACAACAAAACTTCGAGACCCAGGCCAGACAAGCAGTGCTAAGTGACACGGCTGTTATAGCCGTTGCTAAAGAGACTATAACTGACTGTGGGGAGGGAGAATACACAAAGGTGGTCCTAGTATTAACTCCAAAAGGGTGGGTACCGAGTGTAGACGAGAAACAAGAAAGTGTAACAGTAGAAAGAAAGAAACCCGTTTTAACATGGCCCCTAAATCGCCTTGGGTGTTGGCGATGGTACTGGGAATCCCGCATATAGGCCAGATGAGGATTCAGGTGACTAAGAAAACCACTGGTAATGAAGATTCTAATGAAAAGGGAAACTAGAGTTAGAATTGGATAAAATGTCATTCGGACAAAGAGTGGAATGTAATGGAAATTTTTATCTTTCATTTGTTATTCAATAAGCTTATGGGCATAAGGCATTAAGAAGTTATAAGTGTTCATATTATAGTGTCTCTCATGACATTTTCTCTGTAACTACTCAAGGCAGGACAACAGGATGTGGCTGTCTGCTGAAAGGGCTGTAGGAGAGCTTAGTTCTAAGAAACTAGGGTGACAAGATGGACTTCTCACTAACAAAGGCGCAGTTAACAGAAACCACATCCAGGAGCAAATAATGTTTTGACAAGTGTAGGTGTAAAGTGTGTGCAAAGCATTAAGATGTTAAGTATAAATAGAGAGTGAGAGAGACTAGCTCCTCACTCCTCTCATGCATGCTCTGCTGTATGTGTGAGAAGAGTCCTTATAAAGTAAAAAATAAATCTACCTTCTCTGATATTACTGACTCTGAGTATTTTCATTGAATTTCCACAACAGTGGTACCAGTGGTGTGCCGTGATCGTATAGTGGTAGGTACTCTGCGTTGTGGCCGCAGCAACCCCGGTTCGACTCCGGGTCACGGCAAGCGTTTTCTCTTAAGATGGATGGATTGGTCCTTGAAGCTGTTCTGTGCCACATCCAGCCAAGAGAACATGTGGCATCTTGGCAAATGTAGTCGTGGCCGAGAGGTTAAGCTGATGGACTTGAAATCCATTGGGGTATCCCCGTGTAGTTTCGAAACCTACCGACTATGGGCAGTCTTGTCTTCATTTGATTTAGCATTCTGTGGGGAGATTTGTGCGTTTCCCTTGGCCATCCCTTTGATTATGGCTGTTATAGTGCAAGGGGAAGACCGACAGCACGTGTCCGGATTGCTCGTGAAGTCAACTGAGTGTGCTGGATATTAGAGGCATACAAATTCTCCAGTTCTGTGGGTCCACACATCCAGATATGTGGCAGCTTGGAGTCTCCTTGTTGGCACTGTGTTTTTGTTTTTTTCCTGCTACGTGCCTAGGTTGCGAAAGGGTCAGGCAGCAATTTTTTTACGAAATCTGCCTAGAGGACTTCCTAGGCAACCCCTCACTATAGTTGTGGACGACTGGTTAAGGTGATGGATTAGAAATCCTTTGGGGTTTGAATCCTTCCAACTACTTTTTCATGCGACAACTGTATACTTCAAGTTTTGGGGTCTTAGGAAAGATGACTTTTTTGCTGTTATCAATGTTGTCATCCTTGTGCCTTCCAACGTCTCAAAGGAGTTGGCAAGTCACCATGAAAAAGTTCCACCCTTTCTTGTCAGTGTTTCCAAGTTGTCAGGAGCAGGCCATGTCTTTCTGTCCTTATTGTTCATGACCTTCATCCTGCAGTGCACATGGAAAATGATATTTTGGAGCATGGAGCCATTACGCTTTGCGGAGAAACGGCTGTCACAGCGCAAGGGGCGGACCGAGCTCACGGGCCTGAATATCTCAGTCAGAAGAACATCAGACTTTTAATCTGAGGGTCCACAGCGATTGAAAGCTCAAGGACAATAACCTGCTGTTATAAATGTAGTCATCACTGTGCAGCCCCAAATGATGTGCCCCTCGTAAAAGAGGTTCCTGTTTTACCGTCTCTTGCGAGGAGCCAGGAAGCATAGCCTTCCTCAAGAGACCCAGGTCTTACACTGATGATGTAGAGTGCTCCATGGCAAGAGCTGCTAAGTGCTCTGTTAGACTCCTGAAACGGAAGCCTGCTGGTTGTGAATTTTCAGTGAGACTGCGTTCTCCTGTGACATCCATGTGCTTGAAGTCGTGAGGGCTTAGGATAGATGGATGTGTTGTGTGGTGGAAATTCACCTATGAGATTAAAGTCAGGCCACTCAATAGTAAAATTGAATTCAGGGTAGGGTACAACCAAAACACATCTCAGAGAGCAACGAAAAAAGCTCAAAACAAAACAGATTATTCAGTCAAATCACACATATTAGTTTTTCAGCAAACAGACTTTGAAAATTGATTTGATAAGCAAATAAGTAAATGATCATAAAGCCATCCTACCTCCTTTTATCATATAAGTACAATTTCCAATTCATCGACATCCCATAATAGTTGTCCACCTGACGTGTGTCAATGTTTTTTGAATTGGAAGCTTATTATCTAACTCCTTAACTTCTTGTCAGCTAACTGACCGTGAGGAAAGAAAGAGTGGTACCAGTGGTGTGCTGTGATCGTATAGTGGTTAGTACTCTGCGTTGTGGCCGCAGCAACCCCGGTTCGAATCCGGGTCACGGCAAGTGTTTTCTCTTAAGATGGATGGATTGGTCCTTGAAGCTGTTCTGTGCCACATCCAGCCAAGAGAACAAGTGACTTCTTGGCAAATGTAGTCGTGGCCGAGAGGTTAAGGTTGATGGACTTGAAATCCATTGGGGTATCCCCGCGTAGGTTCGAACCCTACCGACTACGGCCAGTCTTGTCTTCATTTAATTTAGCATTCTGTGGGGAGATTTGTGCGTTTCCCTTGGCCATCCCTTTGATTATGGCTGTTATAGCGCAAGGGGAAGATCGACAGCACGTGTCCGGATTGCTCAGTCGGTAGAGAGCCAGACTTTTAATCTAAGCACCCGTGAAGTCAACTGAGTGTGCTGGATATTAGAGGCATACAAATTCTCCAGTTCTGTGGGTCCACACATCCTGTGGCAGCTTGGAGTCTCCTTTTTGGCACTGTGTTTTTGTTTTTTTCCTGCTACGTGCCTATGTTGCGAAAGGGTCAGGCAGCAATTTTTTACGAAATCTGCCTAGAGGACTTCCTAGGCAACCCCTCACTATAGTTGTGGACGAGTGATTAAGGTGATGGATTAGAAATCCTTTGGGGTTTGAATCCTGCCAACTACTTTTTCATGCGACAACTGTATCCTTCAAGTTTTGGGGTCTTAGGAAAGATGACTTTTTTTGCCGTTATCAATGTTGTCATCCTTGTGCCTTCCAACGTCTCAAAGGAGTTTGCAAGTCACCATGAAAAAGTTCCACCCTTTCTTGTCAGTGTTTCCAAGTTGTCAGGAGCAGGCCATGTCTTTCTGTCCTTATTGTTCATGACCTTCATCCTGCAGTGCACATGGAAAATGATATTTCGGAGAATGGAGCGCTTACGCTTTGCGGAGAAACGGCTGTCACAGCGCAAGGGGCGGACCGAGCTCACGGGCCTGGATATCTCAGTCAGAAGAACATCAGACTTTTAATCTGAGGGTCCACAGCGATTGAAAGCTCATGGACAATAACCTGCTGTTATAAATGTAGTCATCACTGTGCAGCCCCAAATGATGTGCCCCTCGTAAAAGAGGTTCCTCTTTTACCGTCTCTTGCGAGGAGCCAGGAAGCATAGCCTTCCTCAAGAGACCCAGGTCTTACACTGATGATGTAGAGTCCTCCTTGGCAAGAGCTGCTAAGTGCTCTGTTAGACTCCTGAAACGGAAGCCTGTTGGTTGTGAATTTTCAGTGAGACTGCGTTCTCCTGTGACATCCATGTGCTTGAAGTCGTGAGGGCTTAGGATAGATGGATGTGTTGTGTGGTGGAAATTCACCTATGAGATTAAAGTCAGGCCACTCAATAGTAAAATTGAATTCAGAGTAGGGTACAACCAAAACACATCTCAGAGAGCAACGAAAAAAGCTCAAAACAAAACAGATTATTCAGTCAAATCATACATATTAGTTTTTCAGCAAACAGACTTTGAAAATTGATTTGATAAGCAAATAAGTAAATGATCATAAAGCCATCCTACCTCCTTTTATCATATAAGTACAATTTCCAGTTCATCGACATCCCATAATAGTTGTCCACCTGACGTGTGTAAATGTTTTTTGAATTGGAAGCTTATTATCTAACTCCTTAACTTCTTGTCAGCTAACTGACCTTGAGGAAAGAAAGAGTGGTACCAGTGGTGTGCCGTGATCGTATAGTGGTTAGTACTCTGCGTTGTGGCCGCAGCAACCCCGGTTCGAATCCGGGTCACGGCAAGTGTTTTCTCTTAAGATGGATGGATTGGTCCTTGAAGCTGTTCTGTGCCACATCCAGCCAAGAGAACAAGTGGCTTCTTGGCAAATGTAGTCGTGGCCGAGAGGTTAAGGCGATGGACTTGAAATCCATTGGGGTATCCCCGCGTAGGTTCGAACCCTACCGACTACGGGTCGTCTTGTCTTCATTTAATTTAGCATTCTGTGGGGAGATTTGTGCGTTTCCCTTGGCCATCCCTTTGATTATGGCTGTTATAGCGCAAGGGGAAGATCGACAGCACGTGTCCGGATTGCTCAGTCGGTAGAGAGCCAGACTTTTAATCTAAGCACCCGTGAAGTCAACTGAGTGTGCTGGATATTAGAGGCATACAAATTCTCCAGTTCTGTGGGTCCACACATCCTGTGGCAGCTTGGAGTCTCCTTGTTGGCACTGTGTTTTTGTTTTTTTCCTGCTACGTGCCTAGGTTGCGAAAGGGTCAGGCAGCAATTTTTTACGAAATCTGCCTAGAGGACTTCCTAGGCAACCCCTCACTATAGTTGTGGACGAGTGATTAAGGTGATGGATTAGAAATCCTTTGGGGTTTGAATCCTGCCAACTACTTTTTCATGCGACAACTGTATCCTTCAAGTTTTGGGGTCTTAGGAAAGATGACTTTTTTTGCCGTTATCAATGTTGTCATCCTTGTGCCTTCCAACGTCTCAAAGGAGTTGGCAAGTCACCATGAAAAAGTTCCACCCTTTCTTGTCAGTGTTTCCAAGTTGTCAGGAGCAGGCCATGTCTTTCTGTCCTTATTGTTCATGACCTTCATCCTGCAGTGCACATGGAAAATGATATTTTGGAGAATGGAGCGCTTACGCTTTGCGGAGAAACGGCTGTCACAGCGCAAGGGGCGGACCGAGCTCACGGGCCTGGATATCTCAGTCAGAAGAACATCAGACTTTTAATCTGAGGGTCCACAGCGATTGAAAGCTCATGGACAATAACCTGCTGTTATAAATGTAGTCATCACTGTGCAGCCCCAAATGATGTGCCCCTCGTAAAAGAGGTTCCTCTTTTACCGTCTCTTGCGAGGAGCCAGGAAGCATAGCCTTCCTCAAGAGACCCAGGTCTTACACTGATGATGTAGAGTCCTCCATGGCAAGAGCTGCTAAGTGCTCTGTTAGACTCCTGAAACGGAAGCCTGCTGGTTGTGAATTTTCAGTGAGACTGCGTTCTCCTGTGACATCCATGTGCTTGAAGTCGTGAGGGCTTAGGATAGATGGATGTGTTGTGTGGTGGAAATTCACCTATGAGATTAAAGTCAGGCCACTCAATAGTAAAATTGAATTCAGGGTAGGGTACAACCAAAACACATCTCAGAGAGCAACGAAAAAAGCTCAAAACAAAACAGATTATTCAGTCAAATCATACATATTAGTTTTTCAGCAAACAGACTTTGAAAATTGATTTGATAAGCAAATAAGTAAATGATCATAAAGCCATCCTACCTCCTTTTATCATATAAGTACAATTTCCAGTTCATCGACATCCCATAATAGTTGTCCACCTGACGTGTGTCAATGTTTTTTGAATTGGAAGCTTATTATCTAACTCCTTAACTTCTTGTCAGCTAACTGACCTTGAGGAAAGAAAGAGTGGTACCAGTGGTGTGCCGTGATCGTATAGTGGTTAGTACTCTGCGTTGTGGCCGCAGCAACCCCGGTTCGAATCCGGGTCACGGCAAGTGTTTTCTCTTAAGATGGATGGATTGGTCCTTGAAGCTGTTCTGTGCCACATCCAGCCAAGAGAACAAGTGACTTCTTGGCAAATGTAGTCGTGGCCGAGAGGTTAAGGCGATGGACTTGAAATCCATTGGGGTATCCCCGCGTAGGTTCGAACCCTACCGACTACGGGCAGTCTTGTCTTCATTTAATTTAGCATTCTGTGGGGAGATTTGTGCGTTTCCCTTGGCCATCCCTTTGATTATGGCTGTTATAGCGCAAGGGGAAGATCGACAGCACGTGTCCGGATTGCTCAGTCGGTAGAGAGCCAGACTTTTAATCTAAGCACCCGTGAAGTCAACTGAGTGTGCTGGATATTAGAGGCATACAAATTCTCCAGTTCTGTGGGTCCACACATCCTGTGGCAGCTTGGAGTCTCCTTGTTGGCACTGTGTTTTTGTTTTTTTCCTGCTACGTGCCTAGGTTGCGAAAGGGTCAGGCAGCAATTTTTTACGAAATCTGCCTAGAGGACTTCCTAGGCAACCCCTCACTATAGTTGTGGACGAGTGATTAAGGTGATGGATTAGAAATCCTTTGGGGTTTGAATCCTGCCAACTACTTTTTCATGCGACAACTGTATCCTTCAAGTTTTGGGGTCTTAGGAAAGATGACTTTTTTTGCCGTTATCAATGTTGTCATCCTTGTGCCTTCCAACGTCTCAAAGGAGTTGGCAAGTCACCATGAAAAAGTTCCACCCTTTCTTGTCAGTGTTTCCAAGTTGTCAGGAGCAGGCCATGTCTTTCTGTCCTTATTGTTCATGACCTTCATCCTGCAGTGCACATGGAAAATGATATTTTGGAGAATGGAGCGCTTACGCTTTGCGGAGAAACGGCTGTCACAGCGCAAGGGCGGCGGACCGAGCTCACGGGCCTGGATATCTCAGTCAGAAGAACATCAGACTTTTAATCTGAGGGTCCACAGCGATTGAAAGCTCATGGACAATAACCTGCTGTTATAAATGTAGTCATCACTGTGCAGCCCCAATGATGTGCCCCTCGTAAAAGAGGTTCCTCTTTTACCGTCTCTTGCGAGGAGCCAGGAAGCATAGCCTTCCTCAAGAGACCCAGGTCTTACACTGATGATGTAGAGTCCTCCATGGCAAGAGCTGCTAAGTGCTCTGTTAGACTCCTGAAACGGAAGCCTGCTGGTTGTGAATTTTCAGTGAGACTGCGTTCTCCTGTGACATCCATGTGCTTGAAGTCGTGAGGGCTTAGGATAGATGGATGTGTTGTGTGGTGGAAATTCACCTATGAGATTAAAGTCAGGCCACTCAATAGTAAAATTGAATTCAGGGTAGGGTACAACCAAAACACATCTCAGAGAGCAACGAAAAAAGCTCAAAACAAAACAGATTATTCAGTCAAATCATACATATTAGTTTTTCAGCAAACAGACTTTGAAAATTGATTTGATAAGCAAATAAGTAAATGATCATAAAGCCATCCTACCTCCTTTTATCATATAAGTACAATTTCCAGTTCATCGACATCCCATAATAGTTGTCCACCTGACGTGTGTCAATGTTTTTTGAATTGGAAGCTTATTATCTAACTCCTTAACTTCTTGTCAGCTAACTGACCTTGAGGAAAGAAAGAGTGGTACCAGTGGTGTGCCGTGATCGTATAGTGGTTAGTACTCTGCGTTGTGGCCGCAGCAACCCCGGTTCGAATCCGGGTCACGGCAAGTGTTTTCTCTTAAGATGGATGGATTGGTCCTTGAAGCTGTTCTGTGCCACATCCAGCCAAGAGAACAAGTGACTTCTTGGCAAATGTAGTCGTGGCCGAGAGGTTAAGGCGATGGACTTGAAATCCATTGGGGTATCCCCGCGTAGGTTCGAACCCTACCGACTACGGGCAGTCTTGTCTTCATTTAATTTAGCATTCTGTGGGGAGATTTGTGCGTTTCCCTTGGCCATCCCTTTGATTATGGCTGTTATAGCGCAAGGGGAAGATCGACAGCACGTGTCCGGATTGCTCAGTCGGTAGAGAGCCAGACTTTTAATCTAAGCACCCGTGAAGTCAACTGAGTGTGCTGGATATTAGAGGCATACAAATTCTCCAGTTCTGTGGGTCCACACATCCTGTGGCAGCTTGGAGTCTCCTTGTTGGCACTGTGTTTTTGTTTTTTTCCTGCTACGTGCCTAGGTTGCGAAAGGGTCAGGCAGCAATTTTTTACGAAATCTGCCTAGAGGACTTCCTAGGCAACCCCTCACTATAGTTGTGGACGAGTGATTAAGGTGATGGATTAGAAATCCTTTGGGGTTTGAATCCTGCCAACTACTTTTTCATGCGACAACTGTATCCTTCAAGTTTTGGGTCTTAGGAAAGATGACTTTTTTTGCCGTTATCAATGTTGTCATCCTTGTGCCTTCCAACGTCTCAAAGGAGTTGGCAAGTCACCATGAAAAAGTTCCACCCTTTCTTGTCAGTGTTTCCAAGTTGTCAGGAGCAGGCCATGTCTTTCTGTCCTTATTGTTCATGACCTTCATCCTGCAGTGCACATGGAAAATGATATTTTGGAGAATGGAGCGCTTACGCTTTGCGGAGAAACGGCTGTCACAGCGCAAGGGGCGGACCGAGCTCACGGGCCTGGATATCTCAGTCAGAAGAACATCAGACTTTTAATCTGAGGGTCCACAGCGATTGAAAGCTCATGGACAATAACCTGCTGTTATAAATGTAGTCATCACTGTGCAGCCCCAAATGATGTGCCCCTCGTAAAAGAGGTTCCTCTTTTACCGTCTCTTGCGAGGAGCCAGGAAGCATAGCCTTCCTCAAGAGACCCAGGTCTTACACTGATGATGTAGAGTCCTCCATGGCAAGAGCTGCTAAGTGCTCTGTTAGACTCCTGAAACGGAAGCCTGCTGGTTGTGAATTTTCAGTGAGACTGCGTTCTCCTGTGACATCCATGTGCTTGAAGTCGTGAGGGCTTAGGATAGATGGATGTGTTGTGTGGTGGAAATTCACCTATGAGATTAAAGTCAGGCCACTCAATAGTAAAATTGAATTCAGGGTAGGGTACAACCAAAACACATCTCAGAGAGCAACGAAAAAAGCTCAAAACAAAACAGATTATTCAGTCAAATCATACATATTAGTTTTTCAGCAAACAGACTTTGAAAATTGATTTGATAAGCAAATAAGTAAATGATCATAAAGCCATCCTACCTCCTTTTATCATATAAGTACAATTTCCAGTTCATCGACATCCCATAATAGTTGTCCACCTGACGTGTGTCAATGTTTTTTGAATTGGAAGCTTATTATCTAACTCCTTAACTTCTTGTCAGCTAACTGACCTTGAGGAAAGAAAGAGTGGTACCAGTGGTGTGCCGTGATCGTATAGTGGTTAGTACTCTGCGTTGTGGCCGCAGCAACCCCGGTTCGAATCCGGGTCACGGCAAGTGTTTTCTCTTAAGATGGATGGATTGGTCCTTGAAGCTGTTCTGTGCCACATCCAGCCAAGAGAACAAGTGGCTTCTTGGCAAATGTAGTCGTGGCCGAGAGGTTAAGGCGATGGACTTGAAATCCATTGGGGTATCCCCGCGTAGGTTCGAACCCTACCGACTACGGGCAGTCTTGTCTTCATTTAATTTAGCATTCTGTGGGGAGATTTGTGCGTTTCCCTTGGCCATCCCTTTGATTATGGCTGTTATAGCGCAAGGGGAAGATCGACAGCACGTGTCCGGATTGCTCAGTCGGTAGAGAGCCAGACTTTTAATCTAAGCACCCGTGAAGTCAACTGAGTGTGCTGGATATTAGAGGCATACAAATTCTCCAGTTCTGTGGGTCCACACATCCTGTGGCAGCTTGGAGTCTCCTTGTTGGCACTGTGTTTTTGTTTTTTTCCTGCTACGTGCCTAGGTTGCGAAAGGGTCAGGCAGCAATTTTTTACGAAATCTGCCTAGAGGACTTCCTAGGCAACCCCTCACTATAGTTGTGGACGAGTGATTAAGGTGATGGATTAGAAATCCTTTGGGGTTTGAATCCTGCCAACTACTTTTTCATGCGACAACTGTATCCTTCAAGTTTTGGGGTCTTAGGAAAGATGACTTTTTTTGCCGTTATCAATGTTGTCATCCTTGTGCCTTCCAACGTCTCAAAGGAGTTGGCAAGTCACCATGAAAAAGTTCCACCCTTTCTTGTCAGTGTTTCCAAGTTGTCAGGAGCAGGCCATGTCTTTCTGTCCTTATTGTTCATGACCTTCATCCTGCAGTGCACATGGAAAATTATATTTTGGAGAATGGAGCGCTTACGCTTTGCGGAGAAACGGCTGTCACAGCGCAAGGGGCGGACCGAGCTCACGGGCCTGGATATCTCAGTCAGAAGAACATCAGACTTTTAATCTGAGGGTCCACAGCGATTGAAAGCTCATGGACAATAACCTGCTGTTATAAATGTAGTCATCACTGTGCAGCCCCAAATGATGTGCCCCTCGTAAAAGAGGTTCCTCTTTTACCGTCTCTTGCGAGGAGCCAGGAAGCATAGCCTTCCTCAAGAGACCCAGGTCTTACACTGATGATGTAGAGTCCTCCATGGCAAGAGCTGCTAAGTGCTCTGTTAGACTCCTGAAACGGAAGCCTGCTGGTTGTGAATTTTCAGTGAGACTGCGTTCTCCTGTGACATCCATGTGCTTGAAGTCGTGAGGGCTTAGGATAGATGGATGTGTTGTGTGGTGGAAATTCACCTATGAGATTAAAGTCAGGCCACTCAATAGTAAAATTGAATTCAGGGTAGGGTACAACCAAAACACATCTCAGAGAGCAACGAAAAAAGCTCAAAACAAAACAGATTATTCAGTCAAATCATACATATTAGTTTTTCAGCAAACAGACTTTGAAAATTGATTTGATAAGCAAATAAGTAAATGATCATAAAGCCATCCTACCTCCTTTTATCATATAAGTACAATTTCCAGTTCATCGACATCCCATAATAGTTGTCCACCTGACGTGTGTCAATGTTTTTTGAATTGGAAGCTTATTATCTAACTCCTTAACTTCTTGTCAGCTAACTGACCTTGAGGAAAGAAAGAGTGGTACCAGTGGTGTGCCGTGATCGTATAGTGGTTAGTACTCTGCGTTGTGGCCGCAGCAACCCCGGTTCGAATCCGGGTCACGGCAAGTGTTTTCTCTTAAGATGGATGGATTGGTCCTTGAAGCTGTTCTGTGCCACATCCAGCCAAGAGAACAAGTGGCTTCTTGGCAAATGTAGTCGTGGCCGAGAGGTTAAGGCGATGGACTTGAAATCCATTGGGGTATCCCCGCGTAGGTTCGAACCCTACCGACTACGGGCAGTCTTGTCTTCATTTAATTTAGCATTCTGTGGGGAGATTTGTGCGTTTCCCTTGGCCATCCCTTTGATTATGGCTGTTATAGCGCAAGGGGAAGATCGACAGCACGTGTCCGGATTGCTCAGTCGGTAGAGAGCCAGACTTTTAATCTAAGCACCCGTGAAGTCAACTGAGTGTGCTGGATATTAGAGGCATACAAATTCTCCAGTTCTGTGGGTCCACACATCCTGTGGCAGCTTGGAGTCTCCTTGTTGGCACTGTGTTTTTGTTTTTTTCCTGCTACGTGCCTAGGTTGCGAAAGGGTCAGGCAGCAATTTTTTACGAAATCTGCCTAGAGGACTTCCTAGGCAACCCCTCACTATAGTTGTGGACGAGTGATTAAGGTGATGGATTAGAAATCCTTTGGGGTTTGAATCCTGCCAACTACTTTTTCATGCGACAACTGTATCCTTCAAGTTTTGGGGTCTTAGGAAAGATGACTTTTTTTGCCGTTATCAATGTTGTCATCCTTGTGCCTTCCAACGTCTCAAAGGAGTTGGCAAGTCACCATGAAAAAGTTCCACCCTTTCTTGTCAGTGTTTCCAAGTTGTCAGGAGCAGGCATGTCTTTCTGTCCTTATTGTTCATGACCTTCATCCTGCAGTGCACATGGAAAATGATATTTTGGAGAATGGAGCGCTTACGCTTTGCGGAGAAACGGCTGTCACAGCGCAAGGGGCGGACCGAGCTCACGGGCCTGGATATCTCAGTCAGAAGAACATCAGACTTTTAATCTGAGGGTCCACAGCGATTGAAAGCTCATGGACAATAACCTGCTGTTATAAATGTAGTCATCACTGTGCAGCCCCAAATGATGTGCCCCTCGTAAAAGAGGTTCCTCTTTTACCGTCTCTTGCGAGGAGCCAGGAAGCATAGCCTTCCTCAAGAGACCCAGGTCTTACACTGATGATGTAGAGTCCTCCATGGCAAGAGCTGCTAAGTGCTCTGTTAGACTCCTGAAACGGAAGCCTGCTGGTTGTGAATTTTCAGTGAGACTGCGTTCTCCTGTGACATCCATGTGCTTGAAGTCGTGAGGGCTTAGGATAGATGGATGTGTTGTGTGGTGGAAATTCACCTATGAGATTAAAGTCAGGCCACTCAATAGTAAAATTGAATTCAGGGTAGGGTACAACCAAAACACATCTCAGAGAGCAACGAAAAAAGCTCAAAACAAAACAGATTATTCAGTCAAATCATACATATTAGTTTTTCAGCAAACAGACTTTGAAAATTGATTTGATAAGCAAATAAGTAAATGATCATAAAGCCATCCTACCTCCTTTTATCATATAAGTACAATTTCCAGTTCATCGACA
Source organism: Opsariichthys bidens (assembly GCA_037194245.1). NCBI lineage: Eukaryota > Metazoa > Chordata > Actinopteri > Cypriniformes > Xenocyprididae > Opsariichthys > Opsariichthys bidens. Next base: position 2,690,711 of record CM074287.1, on the reverse strand, counting down.
TCCCATAATAGTTGTCCACCTGACGTGTGTCAATGTTTTTTGAATTGGAAGCTTATTATCTAACTCCTTAACTTCTTGTCAGCTAACTGACCTTGAGGAAAGAAAGAGTGGTACCAGTGGTGTGCCGTGATCGTATAGTGGTTAGTACTCTGCGTTGTGGCCGCAGCAACCCCGGTTCGAATCCGGGTCACGGCAAGTGTTTTCTCTTAAGATGGATGGATTGGTCCTTGAAGCTGTTCTGTGCCACATCCAGCCAAGAGAACAAGTGGCTTCTTGGCAAATGTAGTCGTGGCCGAGAGGTTAAGGCGATGGACTTGAAATCCATTGGGGTATCCCCGCGTAGGTTCGAACCCTACCGACTACGGGCAGTCTTGTCTTCATTTAATTTAGCATTCTGTGGGGAGATTTGTGCGTTTCCCTTGGCCATCCCTTTGATTATGGCTGTTATAGCGCAAGGGGAAGATCGACAGCACGTGTCCGGATTGCTCAGTCGGTAGAGAGCCAGACTTTTAATCTAAGCACCCGTGAAGTCAACTGAGTGTGCTGGATATTAGAGGCATACAAATTCTCCAGTTCTGTGGGTCCACACATCCTGTGGCAGCTTGGAGTCTCCTTGTTGGCACTGTGTTTTTGTTTTTTTCCTGCTACGTGCCTAGGTTGCGAAAGGGTCAGGCAGCAATTTTTTACGAAATCTGCCTAGAGGACTTCCTAGGCAACCCCTCACTATAGTTGTGGACGAGTGATTAAGGTGATGGATTAGAAATCCTTTGGGGTTTGAATCCTGCCAACTACTTTTTCATGCGACAACTGTATCCTTCAAGTTTTGGGGTCTTAGGAAAGATGACTTTTTTTGCCGTTATCAATGTTGTCATCCTTGTGCCTTCCAACGTCTCAAAGGAGTTGGCAAGTCACCATGAAAAAGTTCCACCCTTTCTTGTCAGTGTTTCCAAGTTGTCAGGAGCAGGCCATGTCTTTCTGTCCTTATTGTTCATGACCTTCATCCTGCAGTGCACATGGAAAATGATATTTTGGAGAATGGAGCGCTTACGCTTTGCGGAGAAACGGCTGTCACAGCGCAAGGGGCGGACCGAGCTCACGGGCCTGGATATCTCAGTCAGAAGAACATCAGACTTTTAATCTGAGGGTCCACAGCGATTGAAAGCTCATGGACAATAACCTGCTGTTATAAATGTAGTCATCACTGTGCAGCCCCAAATGATGTGCCCCTCGTAAAAGAGGTTCCTCTTTTACCGTCTCTTGCGAGGAGCCAGGAAGCATAGCCTTCCTCAAGAGACCCAGGTCTTACACTGATGATGTAGAGTCCTCCATGGCAAGAGCTGCTAAGTGCTCTGTTAGACTCCTGAAACGGAAGCCTGCTGGTTGTGAATTTTCAGTGAGACTGCGTTCTCCTGTGACATCCATGTGCTTGAAGTCGTGAGGGCTTAGGATAGATGGATGTGTTGTGTGGTGGAAATTCACCTATGAGATTAAAGTCAGGCCACTCAATAGTAAAATTGAATTCAGGGTAGGGTACAACCAAAACACATCTCAGAGAGCAACGAAAAAAGCTCAAAACAAAACAGATTATTCAGTCAAATCATACATATTAGTTTTTCAGCAAACAGACTTTGAAAATTGATTTGATAAGCAAATAAGTAAATGATCATAAAGCCATCCTACCTCCTTTTATCATATAAGTACAATTTCCAGTTCATCGACATCCCATAATAGTTGTCCACCTGACGTGTGTCAATGTTTTTTGAATTGGAAGCTTATTATCTAACTCCTTAACTTCTTGTCAGCTAACTGACCTTGAGGAAAGAAAGAGTGGTACCAGTGGTGTGCCGTGATCGTATAGTGGTTAGTACTCTGCGTTGTGGCCGCAGCAACCCCGGTTCGAATCCGGGTCACGGCAAGTGTTTTCTCTTAAGATGGATGGATTGGTCCTTGAAGCTGTTCTGTGCCACATCCAGCCAAGAGAACAAGTGGCTTCTTGGCAAATGTAGTCGTGGCCGAGAGGTTAAGGCGATGGACTTGAAATCCATTGGGGTATCCCCGCGTAGGTTCGAACCCTACCGACTACGGGCAGTCTTGTCTTCATTTAATTTAGCATTCTGTGGGGAGATTTGTGCGTTTCCCTTGGCCATCCCTTTGATTATGGCTGTTATAGCGCAAGGGGAAGATCGACAGCACGTGTCCGGATTGCTCAGTCGGTAGAGAGCCAGACTTTTAATCTAAGCACCCGTGAAGTCAACTGAGTGTGCTGGATATTAGAGGCATACAAATTCTCCAGTTCTGTGGGTCCACACATCCTGTGGCAGCTTGGAGTCTCCTTGTTGGCACTGTGTTTTTGTTTTTTTCCCTGCTACGTGCCTAGGTTGCGAAAGGGTCAGGCAGCAATTTTTTACGAAATCTGCCTAGAGGACTTCCTAGGCAACCCCTCACTATAGTTGTGGACGAGTGATTAAGGTGATGGATTAGAAATCCTTTGGGGTTTGAATCCTGCCAACTACTTTTTCATGCGACAACTGTATCCTTCAAGTTTTGGGGTCTTAGGAAAGATGACTTTTTTTGCCGTTATCAATGTTGTCATCCTTGTGCCTTCCAACGTCTCAAAGGAGTTGGCAAGTCACCATGAAAAAGTTCCACCCTTTCTTGTCAGTGTTTCCAAGTTGTCAGGAGCAGGCCATGTCTTTCTGTCCTTATTGTTCATGACCTTCATCCTGCAGTGCACATGGAAAATGATATTTTGGAGAATGGAGCGCTTACGCTTTGCGGAGAAACGGCTGTCACAGCGCAAGGGGCGGACCGAGCTCACGGGCCTGGATATCTCAGTCAGAAGAACATCAGACTTTTAATCTGAGGGTCCACAGCGATTGAAAGCTCATGGACAATAACCTGCTGTTATAAATGTAGTCATCACTGTGCAGCCCCAAATGATGTGCCCCTCGTAAAAGAGGTTCCTCTTTTACCGTCTCTTGCGAGGAGCCAGGAAGCATAGCCTTCCTCAAGAGACCCAGGTCTTACACTGATGATGTAGAGTCCTCCATGGCAAGAGCTGCTAAGTGCTCTGTTAGACTCCTGAAACGGAAGCCTGCTGGTTGTGAATTTTCAGTGAGACTGCGTTCTCCTGTGACATCCATGTGCTTGAAGTCGTGAGGGCTTAGGATAGATGGATGTGTTGTGTGGTGGAAATTCACCTATGAGATTAAAGTCAGGCCACTCAATAGTAAAATTGAATTCAGGGTAGGGTACAACCAAAACACATCTCAGAGAGCAACGAAAAAAGCTCAAAACAAAACAGATTATTCAGTCAAATCATACATATTAGTTTTTCAGCAAACAGACTTTGAAAATTGATTTGATAAGCAAATAAGTAAATGATCATAAAGCCATCCTACCTCCTTTTATCATATAAGTACAATTTCCAGTTCATCGACATCCCATAATAGTTGTCCACCTGACGTGTGTCAATGTTTTTTGAATTGGAAGCTTATTATCTAACTCCTTAACTTCTTGTCAGCTAACTGACCTTGAGGAAAGAAAGAGTGGTACCAGTGGTGTGCCGTGATCGTATAGTGGTTAGTACTCTGCGTTGTGGCCGCAGCAACCCCGGTTCGAATCCGGGTCACGGCAAGTGTTTTCTCTTAAGATGGATGGATTGGTCCTTGAAGCTGTTCTGTGCCACATCCAGCCAAGAGAACAAGTGACTTCTTGGCAAATGTAGTCGTGGCCGAGAGGTTAAGGCGATGGACTTGAAATCCATTGGGGTATCCCCGCGTAGGTTCGAACCCTACCGACTACGGGCAGTCTTGTCTTCATTTAATTTAGCATTCTGTGGGGAGATTTGTGCGTTTCCCTTGGCCATCCCTTTGATTATGGCTGTTATAGCGCAAGGGGAAGATCGACAGCACGTGTCCGGATTGCTCAGTCGGTAGAGAGCCAGACTTTTAATCTAAGCACCCGTGAAGTCAACTGAGTGTGCTGGATATTAGAGGCATACAAATTCTCCAGTTCTGTGGGTCCACACATCCTGTGGCAGCTTGGAGTCTCCTTGTTGGCACTGTGTTTTTGTTTTTTTCCTGCTACGTGCCTAGGTTGCGAAAGGGTCAGGCAGCAATTTTTTACGAAATCTGCCTAGAGGACTTCCTAGGCAACCCCTCACTATAGTTGTGGACGAGTGATTAAGGTGATGGATTAGAAATCCTTTGGGGTTTGAATCCTGCCAACTACTTTTTCATGCGACAACTGTATCCTTCAAGTTTTGGGGTCTTAGGAAAGATGACTTTTTTTGCCGTTATCAATGTTGTCATCCTTGTGCCTTCCAACGTCTCAAAGGAGTTGGCAAGTCACCATGAAAAAGTTCCACCCTTTCTTGTCAGTGTTTCCAAGTTGTCAGGAGCAGGCCATGTCTTTCTGTCCTTATTGTTCATGACCTTCATCCTGCAGTGCACATGGAAAATGATATTTTGGAGAATGGAGCGCTTACGCTTTGCGGAGAAACGGCTGTCACAGCGCAAGGGGCGGACCGAGCTCACGGGCCTGGATATCTCAGTCAGAAGAACATCAGACTTTTAATCTGAGGGTCCACAGCGATTGAAAGCTCATGGACAATAACCTGCTGTTATAAATGTAGTCATCACTGTGCAGCCCCAAATGATGTGCCCCTCGTAAAAGAGGTTCCTCTTTTACCGTCTCTTGCGAGGAGCCAGGAAGCATAGCCTTCCTCAAGAGACCCAGGTCTTACACTGATGATGTAGAGTCCTCCATGGCAAGAGCTGCTAAGTGCTCTGTTAGACTCCTGAAACGGAAGCCTGCTGGTTGTGAATTTTCAGTGAGACTGCGTTCTCCTGTGACATCCATGTGCTTGAAGTCGTGAGGGCTTAGGATAGATGGATGTGTTGTGTGGTGGAAATTCACCTATGAGATTAAAGTCAGGCCACTCAATAGTAAAATTGAATTCAGGGTAGGGTACAACCAAAACACATCTCAGAGAGCAACGAAAAAAGCTCAAAACAAAACAGATTATTCAGTCAAATCATACATATTAGTTTTTCAGCAAACAGACTTTGAAAATTGATTTGATAAGCAAATAAGTAAATGATCATAAAGCCATCCTACCTCCTTTTATCATATAAGTACAATTTCCAGTTCATCGACATCCCATAATAGTTGTCCACCTGACGTGTGTCAATGTTTTTTGAATTGGAAGCTTATTATCTAACTCCTTAACTTCTTGTCAGCTAACTGACCTTGAGGAAAGAAAGAGTGGTACCAGTGGTGTGCCGTGATCGTATAGTGGTTAGTACTCTGCGTTGTGGCCGCAGCAACCCCGGTTCGAATCCGGGTCACGGCAAGTGTTTTCTCTTAAGATGGATGGATTGGTCCTTGAAGCTGTTCTGTGCCACATCCAGCCAAGAGAACAAGTGACTTCTTGGCAAATGTAGTCGTGGCCGAGAGGTTAAGGCGATGGACTTGAAATCCATTGGGGTATCCCCGCGTAGGTTCGAACCCTACCGACTACGGGCAGTCTTGTCTTCATTTAATTTAGCATTCTGTGGGGAGATTTGTGCGTTTCCCTTGGCCATCCCTTTGATTATGGCTGTTATAGCGCAAGGGGAAGATCGACAGCACGTGTCCGGATTGCTCAGTCGGTAGAGAGCCAGACTTTTAATCTAAGCACCCGTGAAGTCAACTGAGTGTGCTGGATATTAGAGGCATACAAATTCTCCAGTTCTGTGGGTCCACACATCCTGTGGCAGCTTGGAGTCTCCTTGTTGGCACTGTGTTTTTGTTTTTTTCCTGCTACGTGCCTAGGTTGCGAAAGGGTCAGGCAGCAATTTTTTACGAAATCTGCCTAGAGGACTTCCTAGGCAACCCCTCACTATAGTTGTGGACGAGTGATTAAGGTGATGGATTAGAAATCCTTTGGGGTTTGAATCCTGCCAACTACTTTTTCATGCGACAACTGTATCCTTCAAGTTTTGGGGTCTTAGGAAAGATGACTTTTTTTGCCGTTATCAATGTTGTCATCCTTGTGCCTTCCAACGTCTCAAAGGAGTTGGCAAGTCACCATGAAAAAGTTCCACCCTTTCTTGTCAGTGTTTCCAAGTTGTCAGGAGCAGGCCATGTCTTTCTGTCCTTATTGTTCATGACCTTCATCCTGCAGTGCACATGGAAAATGATATTTTGGAGAATGGAGCGCTTACGCTTTGCGGAGAAACGGCTGTCACAGCGCAAGGGGCGGACCGAGCTCACGGGCCTGGATATCTCAGTCAGAAGAACATCAGACTTTTAATCTGAGGGTCCACAGCGATTGAAAGCTCATGGACAATAACCTGCTGTTATAAATGTAGTCATCACTGTGCAGCCCCAAATGATGTGCCCCTCGTAAAAGAGGTTCCTCTTTTACCGTCTCTTGCGAGGAGCCAGGAAGCATAGCCTTCCTCAAGAGACCCAGGTCTTACACTGATGATGTAGAGTCCTCCATGGCAAGAGCTGCTAAGTGCTCTGTTAGACTCCTGAAACGGAAGCCTGCTGGTTGTGAATTTTCAGTGAGACTGCGTTCTCCTGTGACATCCATGTGCTTGAAGTCGTGAGGGCTTAGGATAGATGGATGTGTTGTGTGGTGGAAATTCACCTATGAGATTAAAGTCAGGCCACTCAATAGTAAAATTGAATTCAGGGTAGGGTACAACCAAAACACATCTCAGAGAGCAACGAAAAAAGCTCAAAACAAAACAGATTATTCAGTCAAATCATACATATTAGTTTTTCAGCAAACAGACTTTGAAAATTGATTTGATAAGCAAATAAGTAAATGATCATAAAGCCATCCTACCTCCTTTTATCATATAAGTACAATTTCCAGTTCATCGACATCCCATAATAGTTGTCCACCTGACGTGTGTCAATGTTTTTTGAATTGGAAGCTTATTATCTAACTCCTTAACTTCTTGTCAGCTAACTGACCTTGAGGAAAGAAAGAGTGGTACCAGTGGTGTGCCGTGATCGTATAGTGGTTAGTACTCTGCGTTGTGGCCGCAGCAACCCCGGTTCGAATCCGGGTCACGGCAAGTGTTTTCTCTTAAGATGGATGGATTGGTCCTTGAAGCTGTTCTGTGCCACATCCAGCCAAGAGAACAAGTGACTTCTTGGCAAATGTAGTCGTGGCCGAGAGGTTAAGGCGATGGACTTGAAATCCATTGGGGTATCCCCGCGTAGGTTCGAACCCTACCGACTACGGGCAGTCTTGTCTTCATTTAATTTAGCATTCTGTGGGGAGATTTGTGCGTTTCCCTTGGCCATCCCTTTGATTATGGCTGTTATAGCGCAAGGGGAAGATCGACAGCACGTGTCCGGATTGCTCAGTCGGTAGAGAGCCAGACTTTTAATCTAAGCACCCGTGAAGTCAACTGAGTGTGCTGGATATTAGAGGCATACAAATTCTCCAGTTCTGTGGGTCCACACATCCTGTGGCAGCTTGGAGTCTCCTTGTTGGCACTGTGTTTTTGTTTTTTTCCTGCTACGTGCCTAGGTTGCGAAAGGGTCAGGCAGCAATTTTTTACGAAATCTGCCTAGAGGACTTCCTAGGCAACCCCTCACTATAGTTGTGGACGAGTGATTAAGGTGATGGATTAGAAATCCTTTGGGGTTTGAATCCTGCCAACTACTTTTTCATGCGACAACTGTATCCTTCAAGTTTTGGGGTCTTAGGAAAGATGACTTTTTTTGCCGTTATCAATGTTGTCATCCTTGTGCCTTCCAACGTCTCAAAGGAGTTGGCAAGTCACCATGAAAAAGTTCCACCCTTTCTTGTCAGTGTTTCCAAGTTGTCAGGAGCAGGCCATGTCTTTCTGTCCTTATTGTTCATGACCTTCATCCTGCAGTGCACATGGAAAATGATATTTTGGAGAATGGAGCGCTTACGCTTTGCGGAGAAACGGCTGTCACAGCGCAAGGGGCGGACCGAGCTCACGGGCCTGGATATCTCAGTCAGAAGAACATCAGACTTTTAATCTGAGGGTCCACAGCGATTGAAAGCTCATGGACAATAACCTGCTGTTATAAATGTAGTCATCACTGTGCAGCCCCAAATGATGTGCCCCTCGTAAAAGAGGTTCCTCTTTTACCGTCTCTTGCGAGGAGCCAGGAAGCATAGCCTTCCTCAAGAGACCCAGGTCTTACACTGATGATGTAGAGTCCTCCATGGCAAGAGCTGCTAAGTGCTCTGTTAGACTCCTGAAACGGAAGCCTGCTGGTTGTGAATTTTCAGTGAGACTGCGTTCTCCTGTGACATCCATGTGCTTGAAGTCGTGAGGGCTTAGGATAGATGGATGTGTTGTGTGGTGGAAATTCACCTATGAGATTAAAGTCAGGCCACTCAATAGTAAAATTGAATTCAGGGTAGGGTACAACCAAAACACATCTCAGAGAGCAACGAAAAAAGCTCAAAACAAAACAGATTATTCAGTCAAATCATACATATTAGTTTTTCAGCAAACAGACTTTGAAAATTGATTTGATAAGCAAATAAGTAAATGATCATAAAGCCATCCTACCTCCTTTTATCATATAAGTACAATTTCCAGTTCATCGACATCCCATAATAGTTGTCCACCTGACGTGTGTCAATGTTTTTTGAATTGGAAGCTTATTATCTAACTCCTTAACTTCTTGTCAGCTAACTGACCTTGAGGAAAGAAAGAGTGGTACCAGTGGTGTGCCGTGATCGTATAGTGGTTAGTACTCTGCGTTGTGGCCGCAGCAACCCCGGTTCGAATCCGGGTCACGGCAAGTGTTTTCTCTTAAGATGGATGGATTGGTCCTTGAAGCTGTTCTGTGCCACATCCAGCCAAGAGAACAAGTGACTTCTTGGCAAATGTAGTCGTGGCCGAGAGGTTAAGGCGATGGACTTGAAATCCATTGGGGTATCCCCGCGTAGGTTCGAACCCTACCGACTACGGGCAGTCTTGTCTTCATTTAATTTAGCATTCTGTGGGGAGATTTGTGCGTTTCCCTTGGCCATCCCTTTGATTATGGCTGTTATAGCGCAAGGGGAAGATCGACAGCACGTGTCCGGATTGCTCAGTCGGTAGAGAGCCAGACTTTTAATCTAAGCACCCGTGAAGTCAACTGAGTGTGCTGGATATTAGAGGCATACAAATTCTCCAGTTCTGTGGGTCCACACATCCTGTGGCAGCTTGGAGTCTCCTTGTTGGCACTGTGTTTTTGTTTTTTTCCTGCTACGTGCCTAGGTTGCGAAAGGGTCAGGCAGCAATTTTTTACGAAATCTGCCTAGAGGACTTCCTAGGCAACCCCTCACTATAGTTGTGGACGAGTGATTAAGGTGATGGATTAGAAATCCTTTGGGGTTTGAATCCTGCCAACTACTTTTTCATGCGACAACTGTATCCTTCAAGTTTTGGGGTCTTAGGAAAGATGACTTTTTTTGCCGTTATCAATGTTGTCATCCTTGTGCCTTCCAACGTCTCAAAGGAGTTGGCAAGTCACCATGAAAAAGTTCCACCCTTTCTTGTCAGTGTTTCCAAGTTGTCAGGAGCAGGCCATGTCTTTCTGTCCTTATTGTTCATGACCTTCATCCTGCAGTGCACATGGAAAATGATATTTTGGAGAATGGAGCGCTTACGCTTTGCGGAGAAACGGCTGTCACAGCGCAAGGGGCGGACCGAGCTCACGGGCCTGGATATCTCAGTCAGAAGAACATCAGACTTTTAATCTGAGGGTCCACAGCGATTGAAAGCTCATGGACAATAACCTGCTGTTATAAATGTAGTCATCACTGTGCAGCCCCAAATGATGTGCCCCTCGTAAAAGAGGTTCCTCTTTTACCGTCTCTTGCGAGGAGCCAGGAAGCATAGCCTTCCTCAAGAGACCCAGGTCTTACACTGATGATGTAGAGTCCTCCATGGCAAGAGCTGCTAAGTGCTCTGTTAGACTCCTGAAACGGAAGCCTGCTGGTTGTGAATTTTCAGTGAGACTGCGTTCTCCTGTGACATCCATGTGCTTGAAGTCGTGAGGGCTTAGGATAGATGGATGTGTTGTGTGGTGGAAATTCACCTATGAGATTAAAGTCAGGCCACTCAATAGTAAAATTGAATTCAGGGTAGGGTACAACCAAAACACATCTCAGAGAGCAACGAAAAAAGCTCAAAACAAAACAGATTATTCAGTCAAATCATACATATTAGTTTTTCAGCAAACAGACTTTGAAAATTGATTTGATAAGCAAATAAGTAAATGATCATAAAGCCATCCTACCTCCTTTTATCATATAAGTACAATTTCCAGTTCATCGACATCCCATAATAGTTGTCCACCTGACGTGTGTCAATGTTTTTTGAATTGGAAGCTTATTATCTAACTCCTTAACTTCTTGTCAGCTAACTGACCTTGAGGAAAGAAAGAGTGGTACCAGTGGTGTGCCGTGATCGTATAGTGGTTAGTACTCTGCGTTGTGGCCGCAGCAACCCCGGTTCGAATCCGGGTCACGGCAAGTGTTTTCTCTTAAGATGGATGGATTGGTCCTTGAAGCTGTTCTGTGCCACATCCAGCCAAGAGAACAAGTGACTTCTTGGCAAATGTAGTCGTGGCCGAGAGGTTAAGGCGATGGACTTGAAATCCTTTGGGGTATCCCCGCGTAGGTTCGAACCCTACCGACTACGGGCAGTCTTGTCTTCATTTAATTTAGCATTCTGTGGGGAGATTTGTGCGTTTCCCTTGGCCATCCCTTTGATTATGGCTGTTATAGCGCAAGGGGAAGATCGACAGCACGTGTCCGGATTGCTCAGTCGGTAGAGAGCCAGACTTTTAATCTAAGCACCCGTGAAGTCAACTGAGTGTGCTGGATATTAGAGGCATACAAATTCTCCAGTTCTGTGGGTCCACACATCCTGTGGCAGCTTGGAGTCTCCTTGTTGGCACTGTGTTTTTGTTTTTTTCCTGCTACGTGCCTAGGTTGCGAAAGGGTCAGGCAGCAATTTTTTACGAAATCTGCCTAGAGGACTTCCTAGGCAACCCCTCACTATAGTTGTGGACGAGTGATTAAGGTGATGGATTAGAAATCCTTTGGGGTTTGAATCCTGCCAACTACTTTTTCATGCGACAACTGTATCCTTCAAGTTTTGGGGTCTTAGGAAAGATGACTTTTTTTGCCGTTATCAATGTTGTCATCCTTGTGCCTTCCAACGTCTCAAAGGAGTTGGCAAGTCACCATGAAAAAGTTCCACCCTTTCTTGTCAGTGTTTCCAAGTTGTCAGGAGCAGGCCATGTCTTTCTGTCCTTATTGTTCATGACCTTCATCCTGCAGTGCACATGGAAAATGATATTTTGGAGAATGGAGCGCTTACGCTTTGCGGAGAAACGGCTGTCACAGCGCAAGGGGCGGACCGAGCTCACGGGCCTGGATATCTCAGTCAGAAGAACATCAGACTTTTAATCTGAGGGTCCACAGCGATTGAAAGCTCATGGACAATAACCTGCTGTTATAAATGTAGTCATCACTGTGCAGCCCCTAATGATGTGCCCCTCGTAAAAGAGGTTCCTCTTTTACCGTCTCTTGCGAGGAGCCAGGAAGCATAGCCTTCCTCAAGAGACCCAGGTCTTACACTGATGATGTAGAGTCCTCCATGGCAAGAGCTGCTAAGTGCTCTGTTAGACTCCTGAAACGGAAGCCTGCTGGTTGTGAATTTTCAGTGAGACTGCGTTCTCCTGTGACATCCATGTGCTTGAAGTCGTGAGGGCTTAGGATAGATGGATGTGTTGTGTGGTGGAAATTCACCTATGAGATTAAAGTCAGGCCACTCAATAGTAAAATTGAATTCAGGGTAGGGTACAACCAAAACACATCTCAGAGAGCAACGAAAAAAGCTCAAAACAAAACAGATTATTCAGTCAAATCATACATATTAGTTTTTCAGCAAACAGACTTTGAAAATTGATTTGATAAGCAAATAAGTAAATGATCATAAAGCCATCCTACCTCCTTTTATCATATAAGTACAATTTCCAGTTCATCGACATCCCATAATAGTTGTCCACCTGACGTGTGTCAATGTTTTTTGAATTGGAAGCTTATTATCTAACTCCTTAACTTCTTGTCAGCTAACTGACCTTGAGGAAAGAAAGAGTGGTACCAGTGGTGTGCCGTGATCGTATAGTGGTTAGTACTCTGCGTTGTGGCCGCAGCAACCCCGGTTCGAATCCGGGTCACGGCAAGTGTTTTCTCTTAAGATGGATGGATTGGTCCTTGAAGCTGTTCTGTGCCACATCCAGCCAAGAGAACAAGTGACTTCTTGGCAAATGTAGTCGTGGCCGAGAGGTTAAGGCGATGGACTTGAAGTCCATTGGGGTATCCCCGCGTAGGTTCGAACCCTGCTGACTACGGGCAGTCTTGTCTTCATTTAATTTAGCATTCTGTGGGGAGATTTGTGCGTTTCCCTTGGCCATCCCTTTGATTATGGCTGTTATAGCGCAAGGGGAAGATCAACAGCACGTGTCCGGATTGCTCAGTCGGTAGAGAGCCAGACTTTTAATCTAAGCACCCGTGAAGTCAACTGAGTGTGCTGGATATTAGAGGCATACAAATTCTCCAGTTCTGTGGGTCCACACATCCTGTGGCAGCTTGGAGTCTCCTTGTTGGCACTGTGTTTTTTGTTTTTTTCCATGCTCCTTTTATCATATAAGTACAATTTCCAGTTCATCGACATCCCATAATAGTTGTCCACCTGACGTGTGTCAATGTTTTTTGAATTGGAAGCTTATTATCTAACTCCTTAACTTCTTGTCAGCTAACTGACCTTGAGGAAAGAAAGAGTGGTACCAGTGGTGTGCCGTGATCGTATAGTGGTTAGTACTCTGCGTTGTGGCCGCAGCAACCCCGGTTCGAATCCGGGTCACAGCAAGTGTTTTCTCTTAAGATGGATGGATTGTTCCTTGAAGCTGTTCTGTGCCACATCCAGCCAAGAGAACAAGTGACTTCTTGGCAAATGTAGTCGTGGCCGAGAGGTTAAGGCGATGGACTTGAAATCCATTGGGGTATCCCTGCGTAGGTTCGAACCCTACCGACTACGGCCAGTCTTGTCTTCATTTAATTTAGCATTCTGTGGGGAGATTTGTGCGTTTCCCTTGGCCATCCCTTTGATTATGGCTGTTATAGCGCAAGGGGAAGATCGACAGCACGTGTCCGGATTGCTCAGTCGGTAGAGAGCCAGACTTTTAATCTAAGCACCCGTGAAGTCAACTGAGTGTGCTGGATATTAGAGGCATACAAATTCTCCAGTTCTGTGGGTCCACACATCCTGTGGCAGCTTGGAGTCTCCTTGTTGGCACTGTGTTTTTGTTTTTTTCCTGCTACGTGTCTAGGTTGCGAAAGGGTCAGGCAGCAATTTTTTACGAAATCTGCCTAGAGGACTTCCTAAGCATCCCCTCACTATAGTTGTGGACGAGTGGTTAAGGTGATGGATTAGAAATCATTTGGGGTTTGAACCCTGCCAATTACTTTTTCATGCGACAACTGTATCCTTCAAGTTTTGGGGTCTTAGGAAAGATGACTTTTTTTGCCGTTATCAATGTTGTCATCCTTGTGCCTTCCAACGTCTCAAAGGAGTTGGCAAGTTACCATGAAAAAGTTCCACCCTTTCTTGTCAGTGTTTCCAAGTTGTCAGGAGCAGGCCATGTCTTTCTGTCCTTATTGTTCATGACCTTCATCCTGCAGTGCACATGTAAAATGATATTTTGGAGAATGGAGCGCTTACGCTTTGCGGAGAAACGGCTGTCACAGCGCAAGGGGCAGACTGAGCTCACGGGCCTGGATATCTCAGTCAGAAGAACATCAGACTTTAAATCTGAGGGTCCACAGCGATTGAAAGCTCAAGGACAATAACCTGCTGTTAATAAATGTAGTCATCACTGTGCAGCCCCAAATGATGTGCCCCTCGTAAAGAGGTTCCTCTTTTACCGTCTCTTGCGAGGAGCCAGGAAGCATAGCCTTCCTCAAGAGACCCAGGTCTTACACTGATGATGTTGGGTCCTCCATGGCATGAGCTGCTAAGTGCTCTGTTAGACTCCTGGAACGGAAGCCTGCTGGTTGTGAATTTTCAGTGAGACTGCGTTCTCCTGTGACACCCATGTGCTTGAAGTCGTGAAGGCTTAGGATAGATGGATGTGTTGTGTGGTGGAAATTAAGTCGTATACCAACCAGACATGAATATAAATGAAAGTGATTTAGCAGAAGATGGTTTCAATCCATCGACCTCAAGGTTTTTTTTCGAGCTGGAATAGAAGTAAAGCACTCATAGCAGAGGATGGTTTCGATCCATCGACCTCTGGGTTATGGGCCCAGCACGCTTCCGCTGTGCCTCTCTGCTTATCACTGAAAACCTCCCTTCCAAAGGCATTTTCAAAATTACTTGTAGTTATACATACATTACATGCTCATCTGTTGAGATCTGGTGACAAAGATTAACGTTTCAGTATAGAATGGTTGTAGCTTTTGTTCGTATACCAACCAGACATGAACATAAATGAAAGTGATTTAGCAGAAGATGGTTTCAATCCATCGACCTCAAGGTATTTTTTCGAGCTGGAATAGAAGTAAAGCACTCATAGCAGAGGATGGTTTCGATCCATCGACCTCAATGTTTTTCTTCAAGCTGGAATAGAAGTAAAGCACTCATAGCAGAGGATGGTTTCGATCCATCCACCTCTGGGTTATGGGGCCAGCACGCTTCCGCTGCGCCACTCTGCTTATCACAGAAAACCTCACTTCCAAAGAAATTTTCAAAATTACTTGCAGTTAGACGTACAGTCCATGTTCATCTGTTGAGAGTGGTCATAGCTTTTTTTTTTTTTTTTTTTTTTTTTTTTTTTTTTTTTTTTTCATCATTTAGCAGACGCTTTTATCCAAAGCGACTTACAAGGGGAGCAATTAGGGGTCAGGTGTCTTGCTCAAGGTCATTTTAGTCATGGTATTGAAGGTGGAGAGAGTGCTGTTCATTCACAATCCCCACTTTCAATTCCTGCCGGCGTGGGAATCGAACCTGCAACCTTCTGATTACAAGCCCAACTCCCTCACCACTAGGCCACCACTAGGCCAGCTTTTCTTTTAATACCAATCAGACATGAACATAAATGAAAGATATTTAGCAGAGGATGGTTTCGATGCAGGCAACAGTAGGCTTACAACAATGTTTTTTGGATTCAGTGTTGCGTTGTGGTAGATTTTCTTCAAGCAGGAATAGAACTAACGCACTCATAGCAGCACTTGGTTTCGTTCCATCGACCTCTGTGTTACGGGCCCAGCAACAGGACAGAACTCCTTCTGCATGACATTCTGCCTGGAGCTCTTTAGTACAATTACCTTCACCTAGCTGAAAAGGGGACTATGTATGGACTAGCTATGTATCGTGGACATCGTCTTACCGGAGACACATTTCAGCAAGTATATTAAGAAAGCGTACACTTGCATGCATTTTCTGTTTGTGCTTTCTTAATATAGGGTTTAGGGTTAACATAAACTCTTAGAGACACTAGGAGCATTTTAATCCTCTTTTTTATGCCTTTTGAGAAATAGCAGGGGAATAGTTCTGACCTCTTCCAGAAGTCTTATTTCTGTAGTGTAGTGGTTATCACGTTCGCCTCACATGCGAAAGGTCTCCACTTCGACACTGGGCGGAAACAGTAAGCAGTTTTTGCCAAAATATCTAAAGAGGATTTCTTTTGAGCAGGTCAGTACACTTGCTGCACAGTTTACTGTGTAAACTCTTCAAAACAGCAAGAACATAAACACACACCACCAGTGATCTTTCCCTTTAATGGAAAACAGTTGAGTTGCTGCTAAAAAATTTTATTTAAAAAATAAAACTTTTTGCCGTTTTAAGAGCACTGTGTGGCCTATCGTTTCAGTTGCCGGCAACAAGCTTGCAGTAGAATAGATCGGATTGCATACAATCCCAGGTAATAATAATAATAATAATAATAATAATACATTATATTTATAATCCACTTTCCATCAGAGATCTCAAAGTGCTACAGGGTTAAAACAAAAGCAAGTTCTTTAATAATAACAATCTAAAAGTGACCAAAAGCTTTGCTAAAAAGAAATGTCTTAAGGCCTTTTTTAAAACAGTCAGTGGATTGAGGTGCCCTCAAGAAGTCAGGGAGGACATTCCACAGATGCTGGGCAGCAGTACAAAAGGCCCTGTCTCCCATTGTCCTGAGTCTGGTTCTGGGTATGTGGAGGAGGTTTGAGTGAGTGGAACGGAGGGAACGGGTTGTGGTTTGTGGGTTGATAAGTTCTTTTAGGTAGGAGGGGGCATGTCCATGGATGCATTGATGTGTGAGGAGTAAAACCTTGTACTCAATCCTGGTGGAGTTGGGAAGCCAGTGGAGTGAGTGAAGAATGGGGGTAATGTGCTCATATTTCCGCACTCTCATCAGGATCCTAGCTGCAGACTTTTGGATGTACTGAAGCCTCTGCAGACTCTTTCCAGGAATCCCAATGAGAAGTGCATTGCAGTTGTCCAGTCTGGAGGAGACAAAGGCATGAACCAGTTTTTCGGCATCTGAAAGGGTGAGAATGGGCCGGAGTTTGGAGATGTTACGGAGATGGTAGAAAGAGGTCTTGCATAAGTGCTTTATATGAGCTTCAATAGTGAGTTGGGAGTCAATTTTTACACCAAGATTAGTTACTGTTGATGAAAGGGGAATGTTGGTGCCAGAAAAGGTGATACTGGTTATAGATGATGATTTGATTTGGTGAGGAGTGCCAATCAAGATGGCTTCGGTTTTGGAGCTATTTAGTTGAAGGAAGTTGTGCTCCATCCATACCTTTATCTCCTCCAGACAGGTACTGAGTTTTGATGGGGATGACTGTGAGGGTGTGGATTCAGCTGTGGCATGTACATAGAGCTGTATGTCATCGGCATAGCAGTGGAATGAGATTTTGTGACGGCTGATGATTTGGCCAAGGGGGGTAAGGTAGAGAATGAAGAGGATGGGGCCAAGGACTGACCCCTGGGGGACACCGCAAGTAACTGTGTGTGGATTTGATTTGGAGTGGCCCAGGGAGATGTATTCTGTCCGGTTTGTGAGGTATGATCTGAACCAACTGAGGGCAGTGTCATTTAGTCCAGTGGTGAGGTGGAGCCGGTTTAAAAGAATACCATGGTCGACAGTATCAAATGCAGCAGAAAGGTCCAGGAGAATGAGGAGGGAAGGGGAGCCAGCATCAGATGATATGAGGAGGTTGTTTGTAACTCTAACGAGGGAAGTCTCTGTGCTGTGAGCAGAGCGGAAACCTGACTGGAATTTTTCAAAGAGGTTATTATATTTGAGGTGGTCCTGAAGGTGGCTGGCAACTACTTTCTCAAGTACTTTTGATATGAAGGGGAGATTTGAGATGGGCCTATAGTTGGATGGAGAGGGTTTTTTGAGCAGTGGTGTGATAATGGCATTTTTTAAGACAGGGGGAACGTGACCAGTTTTGAGGGAATGATTTATAACAGCAGTGATCAGGGGACTTAGGACTTAGGAGGAAGGGGAGCCAGCATCAGATGATATGAGGAGGTTGTTTGTAACTCTAACGAGGGCAGTCTCTGTGCTGTGAGCAGAGCGGAAACCTGACTGGAATTTTTCAAAGAGGTTATTATATTTGAGGTGGTCCTGAAGGTGGCTGGCAACTACTTTCTCAAGTACTTTTGATATGAAGGGGAGATTTGAGATGGGCCTATAGTTGGATGGAGAGGGTTTTTTGAGCAGTGGTGTGATAATGGCATTTTTTAAGACAGGGGGAACGTGACCAGTTTTGAGGGAATGATTTATAACAGCAGTGATCAGGGGACTTAGGACGGTGATATGAGTTTTTACCAGGGAGGTTGGGAGAGGGTCCAGGGGACAGGTGGAGGATTTCATCTTCCTGATGATGTTCTGCACCTCTTCTGATGAAACCTCAGGAAAGCAGTTTAGGGGTTGGGAGATGGTATATGTTGGGGGAACAGTTTGGGTGGGAGGACCAGAAAGGTCAGAGCGAATATGTGCAATTTTTGACGTGAAGAAATCCATGAATTTATTGCACTGCTCTTCTGTAGCGGCAGTAAATGGGGGCGATTGTGGTTTGAGAAGGTCGTTTATAGTGGAAAAGAGCTGCTTGGAATTTCCTGGGCTGTTTCTGATGACATCGGAGTAAAACTGTGACCTTGCCTCTTTGAGAGACTGTGCATATTTTTGTTGTTGCTTCCGGTAGATTTGTTTATGGACAGTGAGGCCAGAGGCTCTGAAACCCCGCTCAAGGACCCGCCCTGCTGCCTTCATCTTACGAAGCTCTTCTGTAAACCAGGGTGCTGAGTGGGTGAAGGTGACTGTTCTTGTTTTAACAGGGGCATGGAGGTCCAGGAGGCTGCTCAGATGGCTGTTGTAGTAGTCCACTGCTTCGTCGGCTGATAGAAGGTGTGTGGAAAGATGCTGAAAGTCTGCTGCCAAGTGTTCTGGGTTTATGTTTTTTAGGTTTCTGAAACAGATGTTCCGCTTTGGCTTGGAGAGGCTGGATGGGGATGGCAAATCCATAGAGATTACCTTGTGATCAGACACACCTAGGTCATAAACCTGCAGGTTGGTGAGAGGGGCAGAGTTAGTAATGACCAGGTCCAAGGTATGCCCCCTGGTGTGTGTGGGGACACCAACAAGTTGTTTTAAGTTAAAACAGTCCAGTAGTTGAAGAAATTCAGCTGAAAAACGACAGGAGGGGGTGTCAACATGGATGTTCATATCACCTAAAATTATAACATCGGCGGAGGATGTACAGAAAGTTGTGAGGAGATTTGACATCTCAGTGATAAATGATCGGTTTGATTTTGGTGGTCGGTAGATGAGAAGGAACAGCACAGGGGAAGGGGACTTACATTTAAATGCAAGGCATTCAAATGAAGATAGTTCAGGTAATGGTTGCAGAGATAAATCCAGATCGCTGCGATAGATGACTGACAGGCCGCCACCACGCCCCGTGCTGCGAGCTTCCTGGAGGTAGCTATATCCTTGGGGACAGCTCTCGTTTAAAGAAGAAAAGGTATTTGGTTGGTGCCAGGTCTCTGTAATACACATAAAGTCCAGAGATTTTTCCAGGATATGGTCATGAATGAGGCAGGATTTGTTTGTAATAGACTGTGCATTTAAGAGTTCGATTTTGCTACTTGATGAAGCAACAAATCTTTGCACTGGCCGTAGCAGACTGGAGTCCACTCCACGTTTTGCATTCAGCTCACTGAAAGGTGTTGCCATGGAGACGTCCAAACTACTTATCCAGTAGGAGACAGCACTCTGATGACGTATACGTGGAGCGACATTACGCATTGCTGACCAGAGAGCCGGGATGGTAAGACTTGTCTGTGAGCAGACAAACTTTCTGCGGGAACTTCTATGGAAATAGCGCGGACGGCGGAGAATTAATAGTTGTTTAAGCTAAGAAATGCACGGTGGAGTGAGGAAACTGTTGAGATTCATCAGCTGGTTGACGGAGTAACTCAACATAGTGGAGGCGGCAGCGCGGAAGACGGAAGACTGTAAGTTTGCATCCTAGAATACCCACAGGCGAGCAGAGTGGTAGAGTAGAGGGAGCAAGCAGGCCCAAGGAGGAGGAGATACAGCTCGAGTTTCTCTTCAATATTGCATAAATCTTTCGACTTTTACAAAAAATTTCCGTGGAGGGGAATGTTTATTAAAGATGTTAAAAGGAGGGTAATGCTTGAAATCATTGTTCTTCCATTGTTAACCATGGCGACCTGCAAAGAAACGCGTGCAGCCATCATTGTGTTGCATAAAAATGACTTCACAGGCAAGGATATTGTGGCTACTAAGATTGCACCTAAATCAACAATTTATAGGATCATCAGCAACCTCAAGGAAAGAGGTTCAATTCTTGTAAAGAAGGCTTCAGGGCGTCCAAGAAAGTCCAGCAAGTGCCAGGATCGTCTCCTAAAGAGGATTCAGCTGCGGGATCGCAGTGCCACCAGTGCAGAGTTTGCTCAGGAATGGCAGCAGGCAGGTGTGAGCGCATCAGCACGCACAGTGAGGCGAAGACTTTTGGAAGATCCATGGCCTGGAAACTCCCCAGATCTTAATCCCATTGAGAACTTGTGGTCAATCCTCTAGAGGTGGGTGGACAAACAAAAACCCACTAATTCTGAAAAATGTGGAATTTACACAGACTGTATCTGTCAAATCATGTCTTGGAAAAAGCACGCTAGTGTGTAGCCTGAGGTTTCTGTAGTGTAGTGGTTATCACGTTTGCTTTACATGCAAAAGGTCCCCAGTTCAAAAGTGCAGGCTTGCTTTATATACTTGCTAAATTGTGTCTCCGGTAAGAGGATGTCCATGAATGTGAGCTAGGTGAAGGCAATCGTAGGGGAGACCAGGGATGGTTGAAACATTTTGACATTTCTGTCTATAACTTGGAGTTCTTTTAAGCTAGGGCATTCAAAATGTTACTACAACTGTCAGCTATTATAAGTGGCAGCTATTAAATGACATAGTTGTTATCTTTTCTGCACAAACTTAATATATTTGCTGAAATGTGTCTCCGGTAAGGGATGTCCACCACTCTACAAAGTTCCTGCTTTTGAGCTATGGGAAGGCAATCATAGAGGACATTTTTGACATTTCTGTCTGTAACTTTAACAGCTGTTAAATGAAATAGCTGTTATCTTGGCAGCACAAGCAGAAAATGTGTGGTTTAGTTTCAAACATGAGGAGTGAACTGTTACAATTCAGCCAGTAATCCGAGTTAGTTGTAACGTGAAAGCTCCCCAGTTCAAAACTGGGCGGAAACAAGTGCAGGCTTACGGAATATACTTGCTGAAATGTGCCGTTGTACATATTCACAGTCTTTGCCAGAGTGAACTTGGTGTTTTACCAGTTTGTTTTTAATGGAGAGCTTGGTTGGTCAGGTCAATAAAAAAAGTTCCTGTGTTCTTTTTAGAGGCAGGTACGAACAAAGAACAGAGTTCCTCTGCTCACAGCACAAGGCCAACTTTCCACTACCTGCGTTGGTGGTATAGTGGTGAGCATAGCTGCCTTCCAAGCAGTTGATCTGGGTTCGATTCTCAGCCAACGCGTCGCTTTTGCCTCAAGCTGACCTTAATCACGGGTTTCCGCGATTTCTGGGGACCTCCATCTTCTGGTATTGTCGCAATCGAGGATTAATGCATTAATACAACACAAGTCCTGCAAAAACGCTGGATTTCACTTGCACTGCATGTCAAACAATGTCAGAGGGCGTCATAAAATTGTCATGGACTGAACGTTTGGGGATGCAGTTGAATTTCACGGCAAAGAATTCCTTGACATTTCTTGGAATGGCACATCATGGTTTTTTGAGGGATACGGGATGGAATGTCATGGAATAAGATCCGTTGCATTTCTTGTAACATGTTACGTTAACCATTGGCAAGTAATTTCATCAGGATGAAAGGATTATACTAAACCTCAACAAAAACATTGCAACAACACTCCAACACATTACACGGATAAATGAATGGAATACTATTACTGCATTTATACAACACAAGTCCAACAAAAATACTAGATTTCACTTGCATTGCATGTCAAACAATGTCAGAGGGCGTCATAAAATTGAATGCAATTTCATTTAATGAGATTCGGGTAAACTACTTGAAATGACACAGATTGTGTCAGAACGCCATGCTGTCTGCCCTTCAGAGGAGTTGAAGAGCCTTCTGGCCCCAGGAGAAATGGACAGTCACACGAAAGGGAAAAATGAAATCCGCTCTTTCGTAACAAAAAAGACACAGCCTGCCCTGTGTGAGGCTCGAACTCACGACCTTCAGATTACGAGACTGACACTCTGCCTAACTGCGCCAATGAGGCGTCTTTTTTTGACCAGTGTAGGTGGTGACAGAGTAGCTTTCAGGAACATCTGGCAGTCGCTGGAGAGCCAAATATACTGCTCTCTACCAGGTGTTGTGTCAGGATGGCCGAGCGGTCTAAGGTGCTGTGTTCAGGTCACAGTCTCCCCTGGAAGTGTTGGTTCAAATCCCACTTCTGACAAAACCACCCTTTGGCTGTGTGCTCAAGCTAGAGTCTTTAACCCTCTGGCAAGTTGACCCAGTAATACATTCATGTTGGCAAAGGACGGCGTTTCAGGTAACGTCGGAATCGAAGAGACACTACGGTAACGCTGACCATCGGTCACGTGATATTTAAAGTCAACCTTTTGTGTCGTGTATGGGATTCTGTGGAATTTTCACTTTTTCTTGGAAGTCTTGTGGCGGCGTTTCCGGCATTTTGTTTATAGAAAAAGATTCTACAGAATTTCATGTTGTGATGTTTAGCGGAATGACAACTTGTTCATGAAAGGGTGTTCATGGATATTTTGGGGGGATGCAGTGTGATGGGTTGTAATTCTTGGAGTTTTACTGTGATGTCATGGACTGAACGTTTGGGGATGCAGTAGAATTTCACGGCAAAGAATTCCTTGAAATTTCTTGGAATGACACGTCATGGATATTTGAGGCATATAGGATGGAATGTCATGGAATATCATGCCGTGGCATTTCTTGTAACACGTTACGTTGCCATTGACAAGAAATTTCAACAGGACGAAAGGATTATATTAAACGTCAACAAAAACACTGCAACAACTCTGCCACACATTACATGGGTATGAGAAGAATCCTATTACTTCATTTATACAACACAAGTCCTGCAAAAACGCTGGATTTCATTTGCATTGCATGTCAAAATACTATTACTAATATAATATATTATATTATATAATACTATTCGTATTAAAATATTAAACTACTAGTATATTTATAAGTTCACTTGTAGTACAGATGCAGTAAAAATGAGAAACGTAGCTGTGCACTAGTTGTGTACTTAAAGTTTACTATTGTTACACTTATAGTGTACTTAAACATATACTTCAGTTTGGCCAATTTAGTCCCAAGCGGTATTGAAATATTACACTTACAAGTTTACTACTTGTAAGTTGATACTACATAAAGTATACTTAAAAATACACTTTAACATTACTTAAGTTTGTATAATTGATAAAATGAACTTGAAGTATACTTCTTTTTTGTAAGGGAAGTCAGAGTCATCATTGTCTTAAAATAAAGGCTTTAAATTTGTGATCCGGTACCATCATTTCAAATGTAACGTTCATAATATTGGTTTGTAAATAATAATTGTTCTTTTAATAACTAGTTATTCTAAAAATAAATAATAAAGTTATATAGTTTCATACATTCATATATATATATGTAAATATATAAATATATATACATATAATATATTTCTATTCTTTCTGTAATATATTAGATTTGACGTCATCCTCCACTGCCTTCACATAGTTTTTTTCCTGCCATCTTTTTTTCAAGGTAAGTATTTTTCTTTGTTTAAAGGGATAGTTCACCCAAAAATGTAATTTACTTATACCTTAGGCCATCCAAGGTGTAGATGACTTTTTCTTCAGTAGAACATTAAAGGAGACTTTTATCTGAAACCGTGGTATGTGGTGATTTAAAAAAAAAAAAAAAATGGCAGCAGCAGTCACAGTCACCAGCTCAATCACCTTCTCCGCACTACAACTCCCAGCATTCCTCCTGTTCTACACCTGCACTCACTCATCAATCACCTGCACCTGCAAACCATCACCCTCATTACCACTCATCAGCACTCCTTATAAAGGCTCACTTCTCCTGCACACCTTGGTCTGGTCAGGTCAACGACAAGTTCCATGACCCAACTGGTCATACGCACTTGAGAAACCTACCTGTTGTTCCTGATGCCGTCTTCTGTCTGCCGTCCTTGGTTCCCCATTGTCGCCTGCCTGGATCTTCAGTTTGCCTGTCACCTTCACCACCTGCACAAAGAAAACCGCATCACTGCCAGTTAAGTCTTCAGTATAATTTTTATCAGCCATCCAGTTTACCGGTGTTGCAATCCCACTCTGTTGTCCTGATCTCTATAATAAAGACTGTTATTTTGTACCTACCTTGTCTGTTCTCTTCGGTCCATGACAGAAGACCAAACCTCAAAAGGAAAAGGATGAGCTGGGAATTTATCGGATTGAGCTGCTGCCTTGATCCGTTTACCCTCACTGATAAATTCTGTTGTTTAATCCAAGACCGCTACTTTGATGAGACCATTAAAGTTCTGTACCAGACCGACCTTTGTTGATCCCAGAGACCACCCTGATCTCACTGGATTGGATCAGGAGGCCATTTACCAATGTCTGAAGAGCTTCGTTCCTCCATATGCATTACAGTCAGCCCCAGAGTCTTGTCCCAAGATGGCTGCCAGCCAGAGGTCCTGTCCTAATATGGCTGCACTTCCATAATCTCTTCCCATCATGGCCACCGCCATTCCCGAGTCTCGTTCCAAGATGGCCGCTATTCCAGTGCCTCGTCCCAATTCTTAATTCTCATCTAGACTATGGCTGCCACCGTGCCTGAGCCCTCGGTGAAGACGGCCACCACCACACTTATGAATCCGACTCCCTTTCTCGTCCCGAGTCCAGAGAGGGATCTAACCTGTGAGCCAGCTCCAGAAAATTTAGGTTGCTCTTAATTCAGAAAAATTGGAACCAAAACTTACTACTATTTTTTTTTTTCTTTTCTTTTTTTAAAAAATTTGTATTTGTATTAGTTTTTTTTTTTTTTTATGAACTAATCTGAACTGGGAAAAGTCACACTTTGAATTAATTGAATATCACATTGCACCAAAAATATTTCCAAACAAAAGACTGTATCCTAATAGTTGACAAAAAGTGGCTTTGTGGTTGAAAGGATCACACAACTCACGGTTTACATCAAACCACAGTTTGAGTCACGGATCGGATAATTTTTCCCATCAGCAAAAAAAAAAAAAAATTCTCTTTCCTATTGTGATTGGTTGGAAAGTGTATAATAATAATAATAATAATAATAATAATAATAATAATAATAATGCCCAGATAGATCCAGTCAGTATAATCACCGTGCTATGTTAGTGCGCTGCATTCATTTAAAAAATACACAATCACACATGCTGCGCGCGCTTCGCACGTCATGAAATTGAGTGCAGATACCTGCTCTCAGCTGTCATTACTGAATATCTACATTATATTATTACATGGCTTATTTTGTTTTTACTTCAAAGATGAATTAATCCTTACAGATTACTTGAATCGCCTAAATGTTTACAAAATACTCCACACAACAATGTATACAGTACTGTGCAAAAGTTTTAGGCAGGTGTGAAAAAATGCTGTAAAGTAAGAATGCTTTCAAAAATAAACTTGGTAATAGATTATATTTATCAATTAACAAAATGCAAAGTGAGTGAACAGAAGAAAAATCTAAATCAAATCCATATTTGGTGTGACCACCCTTTACCTTCAAAACAGCATCAATTCTTCAAGGTACACTTGCACAAAGTCAGGGATTTTGTAGGCATATAGTTAGGTGTATGATTAAACAATTATACCAAACAGGTGCTAATGATCATCAATTCAATATGTAGGTTGAAACACAATCATTAACTGAAACAGAAACAGCTGTGTAGGAGGAATAAAACTGGGTGAGGAACAGCCAAACTCAGCTAACAAGGTGAGGTTGCTGAAGACAGTTTACTGTCAAAAGTCATACACCATGGCAAGACTGAGCACAGCAACAAGACACAAGGTAGTTATACTGCATCAGCAAGGTCTCTCCCAGGCAGAAATTTCAAGGCAGACAGGGGTTTCCAGATGTGCTGTCCAAGCTCTTTTGAAGAAGCACAAAGAAACAGGCAACGTTGACGACCGTCGACGCAGTGGTCGGCCAAGGAAACTTACTGCAGCAGATGAAAGACACATCATGCTTACTTCCCTTCGCAATCGGAAGATGTCGAGCAGTGCCATTAGCTCACAATTGGCAGAAAACAGTGGGACCCTGGTGCACCCATCTACTGTCCGGAGAAGTCTGGTCAGAAGTGGCCTTCATGGAAGACTTGCGGCCAAAAAGCCATACCTCCGACGTGGAAACAAGGCCAAGCGACTCAACTATGCACGAAAACACAGGAACTGGGGTGCAGAAAAATGGCAGCAGGTGCTCTGGACTGATGAGTCAAAATTTGAAATATTTGGCTGTAGCAGAAGGCAGTTTGTTCGCCGAAGGGCTGGAGAGCGGTACACGAATGAGTGTCTGCAGGCAACAGTGAAGCATGGTGGAGGTTCCTTGCAAGTTTGGGGCTGCATTTCTGCAAATGGAGTTGGGGATTTGGTCAGAATTAATGGTATCCTCAATGCTGAGAAGTACAGGCAGATACTTATCCATCATGCAATACCATCAGGGAGGCATCTGATTGGCCCCAAATTTATTCTGCAGCATGACAACGACCCCAAACATACAGCGAAAGTCATTAAGAACTATCTTCAGTGTAAATAAGAACAAGGAGTTCCATGGAAGTGATGGTATGGCCCCCACAGAGCCCTGATCTCAACATCATCGAGTCTGTCTGGGATTACATGAAGAGAGAGAAGCAACTGAGGCTGCCTAAATCCACAGAGGAACTGTGGTTAGTTCTCCAAGATGTTTGGGCCAACCTACCTGCCAAGTTCCTTCAAAAACTGTGTGCAAGTGTACCTAGAAGAATTGATGCTGTTTTGAAGGCAAAGGGTGGTCACACCAAATATTGATTTGATGTAGATTTTTCTTCTGTTCACTCACTTTGCATTTTGTTAATTGATAAATATAAACTATTAACATGTCTATTTTTGAAAGCATTCTTACTTTACAGCATTTTTTCACACCTGCCTAAAACTTTTGCACAGTACTGTACATAAACAGCCCTTAATATTTTGAAATATTTTGAATGGCACGTTTATGTAGGCTACTATACATGCCTACATTTAAACTTGTTTAATAAAACTAGAAGTACTTCAAATTGAATGGTTTTTGCCATCCCATTCCCACTGTAACGTTGCTGATTATCTCACCCATAGGGATTAATCCTACACTAAATCCATAAACTAATTATGACTGTTGAAATTCACTCCCTTTATTATGGGTGACGTATCATAAATGGAGGCAAAATGCTCAAATTCTAGCAGTGACTTGGAGGATCATTCTTCTGTTGCTCCCCAGGCTGGTGTTTGTGCTGCCATCAATTCTGAGAACATTCTGAGAGAAGATTGTGCAGGAAGTACTGTGGACCGTAATCTTGATCACAAGCAGTATAATAGTTCCAGTGAAAGTGATGACACTGAAACGGGCTCCTCCTCAGATGATTTAAGGAGTGATTCGGCACAGTGGGTGGTTCGTAACAAAACACGGACATCTGTAGATGAGCTTCTTGAGATCTGTGCTTTTCCATCTGAGAACCATCTGCACAAATTGAAGAAGATTGTCAGAAATGCCACCAATCCTATTTCACAGCTCTCCAAGAGAATCTCTGAGATAGATGATGCCAAAGTTCACACTACACCTGCACCCCACTGGGCATCTGTGTCAACCAAAAAGAAGGACTCCTGTTTTATGGTTGGAGATGGCTTTGCCTTTGTCAAGGAAAAAAGAACTGATAAAATGTGTGTGTGTGTGTGTGTGATGGTTTCTTTCACAGTCCATGTGATTCCAAGCTTCTAAACATGGCCCTTCTAAGGGATGAAAGAAGACCAGGAAAAAGAAAGCTCATTGAGCAGAAGGAACTGAGGAAGAGAGTGGTCTGTCTTCCCTATGGGAATGGATTTGTTCTTATAATGATGCTTCATGGCAGTGAAAGACACTAACCCTGATTTGGAAAATCCTTAGTCAGCTCTTAAAGACATGGTAATTTTTTTTATTTTATTTTTTCACAAAATGTTCTGCTTCAAGGGTTGCAGCTACATTGGTGTTTATTGCAGGGGTCCACAACCACCGGGTCATGACCCAATACCAGGCTGCAACCTGCATTAACCACTGCATTATTTGTGTGGTTCCCCTTTAAGACCCACTGTCCAAATTTACGTAGGCACGATTTCAGAAAACATTGGTTTTGCATTGGTTCGCATCAATTTAGCACTTTCAGGTTCATCTAGTAATAATGTGTGAAACAAACTTGCATGCTTAATCTCTACATGTCAAATTACATCTCTATTGTACAATTATATAAATTAACGGTTTTAACCTGCCCCCTTGTCCCACCAGTCCATGACCATTTTTTTTTTAAACGCAAACTGGTGCCATTTATAAAAATTAATTATTAAAAAAAAAAAAAGTTTGGAGATCCCTGTAGTAATATAACAAAGAATATAATTTTATATCTGGAGATATTTAAGGTGTTGGTACTTTAAGAAATGTGACCCTGTTTATACCTGTTGTTTATTAATTTTTATATATTTTTATCACTTAAGTTCAGATCTGGAGTGTGGTAGTACAGGTCTACATGGTGCTCTTGAAAAATAAATGTAAGCTTTTACAAAATAAGAGGGGAGGAACAAGAGGTCTGTAGAAAGTAAGGGTGGACTCCCAAGGTACAGCTGAACCAAACCAGAGAGATGTTGCACTTAACAAACTATGGTTGTCCCCATAGTCTGTCATATGGATTTTAGAGAGTTTTGCATCTGAACTCCTTCATTTGTTGGAATCGACGAGTTTTGGTTGACCGCTTGTTATTGGATCACCTAAAACATACTGGGAAACTGTGTCCTATTCTAATTCATTATGTAGTTATTACAGATTGTTTTTGTTTGTATCTTGTAAAAGCGAAAGACTAGAACAATGTGGGCCAGAAGGTGATGCTGAAATGGAGGACATTATACCATCATGTTGGGTGAAGAATGGTTTTGTTATGGCCTGATCAAGGAGCAACAAAAGCCATCAAATCGTTCGAACAACCTGAAGATGGATGGATGCCACTTCCTCTTTTAAAAGTAAAGTTTCAATCAGGTATGTGATCTTGTGTGTCAATGCCTGGTGAATGTGCAATGGCAGAGGCAAAAAGCACGTGGATGGAATTGATTTTGATGAAAGTGTAGCCTATGTATACAGCTGCAATCAAAAATATATATGCAAAAAACATACTCAACATTTCCAGCAAATATCAATCTACTATCAATCAATGATCCTAAATATTTAAAACTTCCAACAGTCTCTATTTGATATCCATCAAGTATCAAAGGTTCTAACCCTTCAATACAATCTAATTTATTCCTACTAATGAACAACTCTTGGTTGTATTCTTGTTTATCTACAATGAACTCAGTTTACACCAATTTTGAAGCAAATTTGTGACTATAGTACAGCGTGTCTCCTTCTAATTCAACTTTACTGAGCCAGCCAACAAGTGCCATTTCACCCTCGTATTTAAATAAATAAGTTGAAATGTGAATCCTGGATCTTAAATTCATTTGTATACAGTGAAAAAAGTAAGGGTGACAAAATGGTTCCTTGTGGAACTCCTGTATTTACAGTAATTGTCTGTGACACCATATCATTAACCACCACTATTTGAGGATGAGTTAAAAGTCTTCGATCCACCAAATAAGATCGCAATTCCCTCCTAAATTGATTAATCTTTGCAAAAGAATGTCAATCTGTCTTCTCTTAACCAAGTCTCTGTAAAACACAACAGACGACTTTGCCTAAAGTCTCTGTCATAGTTGATTTTAGCTACCAATTCATCCATTTTATTTACTGTAATTCACTTAAAGGGTTTTTTCCATGGTCCAATGCTTGCACTAGTTTCCTATTAGTACGACTGACTTACTGCAGGTGAAATAATACCTCCCTGTATGTATTGTCAAAATAGTACGTCAGTCTTACCAGTAGAAATCTAGTACAAGCTTTGGAATTTGAACATG
Organism: Opsariichthys bidens; assembly: GCA_037194245.1. Lineage (NCBI taxonomy): Eukaryota > Metazoa > Chordata > Actinopteri > Cypriniformes > Xenocyprididae > Opsariichthys > Opsariichthys bidens. Next base: position 2,660,878 of record CM074287.1, on the reverse strand, counting down.
TCTGATTTTAAATGTTCAAAGTAATTTTAATGAATACAACTTATTCGTTTTAAACACTTGGCAGATGTTTGCTTTTTAAATTTCGTTGTGTTGTGCACTACTGGGCCACCGTAGATTTCTCACCAGTTCATAGCAGTCTTCTGGTAAATCCATTTGTGAATTACAGAAGCATGTAGATGAGGACGCCAGTTGCCACACTCCAGACAGACCGCCAACCAAAACAGAAACCAGAGTGTTTTCATGTTTAAAAAGCAATAAAGTTTAAATAAATATATAAAGACTCAAGACAAAAACGATAGATAAACGACAAGCACTGGGTCAGCAGCCGAGCCGCGCCCCGGAAGTCAGAAAGCGCAGCGCCGTTACCCAAAATCCAACGCGATAAGACGATCGAGCGAAAGAGAAATAAATATGGCGGACGCCACACGGGAAGCGGCAACTTCTACAAATGTAAGTGTAATTTTTTATGAATTAGAACATCTTTGTCAAGATATTTTGAAGCGAAATGATACAGATTTATATCATAATATATATACTTATTATCATATGATAATTTGGTCGATTTTTCTCATATGTTAGTGAACTGTTGCACATTGTATACTGTTGTTTATATTGTATTTATTTACTATTATATTTTTTATAAACAAATGTGACAGTGTAGTGTTTTTGTTCTGTTATTTTTTAAATATAAATTTAGTAAATGTTAATGACGAAATTGTCTGCTATTAACGTCAGCGTCCGAATTCGCTCACTCGTTTTCGTTCACTCTTTGCTGATATAGTGCGCTCCACTGCCGTGCACTATATAGGGGTTAGTGAACGAGTGGGCGCTTTCGGACACAGCTTCTGTCTCGCACGCGCGCTCTTGCTCGCTCGCTCTAGATTCCGGGAGATTTTAACTAATTTGCGGGCATCAGGGAGCCCCTATCAATATGCGGGAGACTTGGGATGTCTGAAAATTGTTGGTAGTATTGTTACTGTTTTAATACATTTATGGACACCGTCACTGCTCAAAAGTACCATGTTGAATGATTATTATTGCAGGTGACCTCTCTGATGGTGAGGTGAATGAATGTGAAGCAGCGGCTGTTGCTGGCAATCAAGGGCAAGTTTCTTTAAAAATTAAAAAAAAAAAAAAAAAATTGATCGGTTATGCGGCTTAACCTGTTTTGAGATAATCATGTCATTCAGTCTGTGCCAGCAACTTGAATATACTCCTAACAATAGCAGATATCTAGATCTATAACATCTTTTATCGTATCTTATCTATCAGTGGATGGGTAGGGATGTGACGAGACAGCTCCCAACACGAAATTGGGTTCACGAGAACGAGACAAGATGACATTTTTACACTATTTAAGAAAAAAAAAAACCTCAATAACCAAATGCATGACTGGAAAAATATTCTGCAGGTGCATTTTAAACCCTGTAAAATCTCTTTTGTTTCCTAAATGCTATTTTATTTCATCTAAATTCTGTTTATTGATCCAACATTTGTCAAATTTCTGACATTCTGCATTATACAGTAATTCCATTTTAAGAACTGATTCCGTAAATTTGTCCCAACTTTCTAAGTATGAATTATCATATGCAATAAAAGACAACTATACAGCCAATAGGATATGAGCTTCTAAAACATTTGACCTCCTCTTTTCCACAAATTGATCACAGAAATAAATAAAGAAATATAGAAACAAAAACCGTATACATGACTAAATAACACCATTGTTCTTTCTTAGACTCAATTGCAAACAATAAGTGCAGCCACAATCAAAGTAGGCTATATCAAGTGCAAACGGAGACCAAAATGTTCTTCAAGCATGATACACAGCTGTATTAAATAATGTCATGAGATCGTTTAAAAAATGAATGTACAAATAAAAAAATGATAAGAATGATAATTTTAAACATGAAATCTCCAGTAGGTGGCGGCAGGTGACCCTCTAATGCAGGGGTGTCCAATCCTGCTCCTGGAGAGCCACTGTCCTGCAGAGTTTAGCTCCAACTTACCACAAAACACCTGCCCGGAAGTTTCATGTAAGCCTGAAAACCTTGATTAGTTGGTTCAGGTGTGTTTAACTGGGGTTGGAGCTAAACTCTGCAGGACAGTGGCTCTCCAGGAGCAGGATTGGACACCCCTGCTCTAATGAGTGCGTCATTGAGTCATTCATTCAAACGATTCTTTCAAACGGCTGATTCATTCAAGAAAGAGGGCAGTTCGTTGAATCTTTGACTCAACCGATTCATTCAAAACGCTGAATCATTCTGTAGTTAAAGCACTCAGTGTTGCTATGCATAATGGTTCTGCTCTGACCTTTGTTTGGAACTATTTTTCCCTGCTTAAACGGAACAGAAAAGTCAATATTGCATCTAAAATGTAAGTGATTTTAACTAGTTTATTCAACGGTTAAATGAAATCAGTGCCGCATTTTTAATCATGACGTGTGATGTTGCTTAACTGTATCATATGTGTTAAATAAACTCCGTTAAAATATTGCAGTCAGTTTTAAATGGAGTTGTCTGAGCTACACTCATTTGTTTCAATTTCTCCTCGAAGCTACACTACCTTGTTACCGTCTGTACATTAACATTTGAACGCTTAAAAGAAAAATATGTATAATGTTCTTAATGTTAATATCGTCTCTCTTCAGCTCTTGACAATAGCAGAGAAAGGGAGATTGACAGCTAGATTAACCAGCCTAAAGTCTGCTTAATATTTTCTGCTTTATACAGCAGGCACATTGTAATGAACGTTGTGTAGAGAAATGAAAACCAGTCTGACCTCAATGATTATTTGCACTCGCACAAATGCTTCCAAATATATTTTTTAGGTCGCACACATTAAATTTAGGGAGCATATGCGACCAAAATGGTCACAATTTCGACCCTTGTTTGTGATCTGTCATACTGTTTTTTTTATTCCGTGACCTAAACGTTAACGCGGATGCTTGGTCAACTGAAATTTTATTAGTATTTCAGTCAACTGTTAAGGGGCAGCCTTAGAAAGAATTCTCAACTACAGTCCTAAACTTAAGAATTGAACATTTATTTTATTTTATTTTTTTAAATGACTGCAGACATGATATAGATTTATGCTCATATTTGTGAAAAAATCAATGCCTGCGTTAGTACTTTTTTGTTCTAGTCATTGCATTATTTCGTCACCTTGGAATTATAAGGTTCTGAGATTTGTCAATTTAGTTCTTTTGAGTTAAGTTAATTTAGTTATAGAAGTGGTGTGAAGTGAGACCAGTAAGTGGTCTGTCCTAACGCCCCAGTATAGTGATGGGGACACTAAACTGTCAAGAGGCACCATCCTTCGGATAAGATGTTTAACCGAGGTCCTCACTCTCTGTGGTCATTAAAAATCCCCAAAATACCCCGGCATCCTGGCCAAATCTGCCCTATGGCTCCTTGTTCATCATGGCCTCCTAAACCTCCCCAAATACAAATTGGCTTCATCACTCCATCTCCTCTCTACCAATTAGCTGGTGAGTGGTGGGCCGTTCTGGCGCAATATGACTGCCGTTGCATCATCTAGGTGGATGCTGCACCTCAGTGAGATTCCCCCCTTTCAAAAGTAAAGTGCTTTGAGTTCCTAAAGCAGTATATAAATGTAGCAAATTATTTGCATTTTGTTATTTTGCATGTTTTTTTTAAAAAGTTGTACATTTTTAGGACTTTTTTTTTTTTTTTTTTTTAGAAAACAAATGTTCTGTCCATTAACTGCAAGAACTTTGAAGCTCTATCTGCTCAGAATGCAGATATAACCTTATAATTCCAAGGTGACAATTTGCCTGATATAATCAGCCACATGAAATCATATTTTCCTATACTGATCTTTTAGTTGTGCAACTTTTGATTGGCCAGCATTTTCTCTTGTCAGTGTATAGAAGTGTCAGCGACAGAACAATTAGAATGGCAGATGTAACTTGGAAACCGTCTACTATCACCCAGTTTCTAAACTAATTGTGCTACCAGAGATGCCCACTGAAACCAATGGGATCTAATTCAGACTGCGGGGATCTTTTTGATATCTAATTTGCTGTACAAATTAGGGGGTGGCTGTATAAAAATTTCTGTTGAACTCTTATTTTGAATTGGTTTGAACCAAACTTGTTCATCCATGTCCCTGACTCTGCCTACATGTGATGTCAAAGACTGTTTGTAGTTTGTTTTGATGTGTGTGTGCGCTCTAGACAACGTAAGTTTACATTAAATATACATTGCTATGAAAATATGTACAGGTGCATCTCAATTTAGAATGTTGTGATGAAGTTCATTTCAGTAATTAAACTACTTCAGTCTGTGTGCATTGAATTTAATTTCACAATCTGAATTTAAGTCTTTGGTTCTTTTAATTGTGGTGATTTTGGCTCCCATTTAACAAAAACCCACCAGTTTACTATATCTTAGGGACAATGCTTTTCTTCTCCAGGGCCTGCTGGCACCTGTTCCTCTGGGTGTAACGGGACACAGGAGGAGCGGCAGGAGCAGGCAGAGTTGAGCCTGCACTGGATGTTGAAGCACCAGAAGTTGGAATCACCATTGATTACCTCTGAACTCCAGGGGTAGTCGTGGCCTAGTGGTGAGGGAGTCGGGCTTGTAATCAGAATTCCCACGCCGGCAGGAATTGAAAGTGGGGATTGTGAATGAACAGCACTCTCCACCTTCAATACCATGACTAAAGTGCCCTTGAGCAAGACACCTGACCCCTAATTGCTCCCCTTGTACGTCGCTTTGGATAAAAGCGTCTGCTAAATGATTAAAATGATGCTGTGGGGCAGGTGCGATGGGGCTGTCGACCTGGTTGCAGACGAGGAGCCTGTCCTTCTCGATTTGGAGGAAGGATGAATTGGTGTTTTGGGCCTGATGTTGATGGCGCTTCATCCAATTTTTCCCTCGGTGGAGGAAGCTGCGTACCAGCCACAGCAATTGGATCAGGTGGAGTCAGTCCCTGAGCAAGGACACTCATTTCCTGACTCTTCTGCCGCCGCTGAAACCTGAAAAAATTACTTGTATTATACATATGTTTAGAAGTATTCAGTTAATTTAAAGCAAGGAATATGCCGTGCTTGCCACTGGATGAGTGTCCTCTGGTTTAGCTCAAACAGCTGGATCATTGTCTCATCCATCAGCCTACGACTGTTAAGCACCAGCTCTCGGATGTGGTGGTAATCTGAGAGAATTTTAGACCACCTGGGGGTGCAAACTCCAGCCTTCTTGGTTGGTGACTTATGTAAAGCACACAGCTTCATACAAATAGCCTCAACCAAGCGGCTGGTGCTGGGCCACTGTGCTGGACCCCCAGGATGTCCAATCAGACACAGTTTCACACCCTCTACACCCGGTGTGACTCCGGACCGCTTCGGTGCCTTGAAGCGTCCATGAGTCAGTTGAGGCTGATGTCGAGGCTGATAGTTGACCCGATGTTTATCGATATCAGGGAGAGCTGTCCAAAGCCGGATGACGTCTGTCACCTGCAGGTCAGTGAGGTAAGGAGCCTCACGAAGACCCACCAGGTAACCAGCCAGATCCTGGACCTTGTCCCACCCAGCGACGCCATCGGGCCAAATGACTACTCTCCAGTAAATGCAGATTGATGTTAATATATGTGGAATAAAATGAGATTGAAGTCAAATAAAGCCCTTAAAGTGTCTTACCTGAGCCTCGTCAGAGACACTTCTTCCAGAGACAGATGGCTGTGACAGCACTGCAGGGGCAAGATGCTGTCCTTCTCCACCAGATGATGTGAACGGCTCAGCTAGTGATGCTGGGGACTGAGGCAGAGGCAAAGATGAGGGGCTGTTTTTGAGATCACGGCCAGGGTCATCCTCATACAGCCCTGGAACTGTGATGTCCTCCGTGATCTCATCCTCAAACCCCTCATCTTGCAGATCCTGGTCATCAACTTGCTCCACCAGCCTGTCTTCCTCCTCTGGGTTCTGGAGCACTGGAGTCAGTGTTTTGCCAGTCTGGCTGTAAAGATACTCCATTCCCAGCAATTCACCTACAAGAATAAAATGGAAAAAAGAAAGTATTCTTAATTTTTTCTAGTACATTAAAGGCTAAATGGATAACTTACTAGAATATTACAAAAGAATCAATTAATGAATTTGTTGCCTGTATATGCTCCAGGAGGGCGATAACGCTCATCCCAGGGCTTCCCAAAGACGGTTCGGCTAAGCTGGTTCACTGCACTGCCATATAACTGGCTTTGCCTCCGCAGATTATTGATTAACCATAGTTTTTTTTTTTTTTTTTTAAACTGATTTCCTAAAACAAACAAAAAAACAAAACATTTTAACAGTACCCATATTAAAATATATCAACTTATCTCTACATTTTAAAAATGCCTTCCATTTTGTTTTCGCTTTAAGTTTCATCCATTAAATGCTATCTCCCAATTTAAAATTCCCACTTTTATTTAAATAAAAACTCATGAATTTTTTCCATTTTCAGCTTTGCATGCCTTCTCCAAAAATTTCCTTACTACTTTCACCCTTATACATCCACTAGACCCCCCCCCCCCCCCCCCCCCCCCCCATCTAACCTCCCTATTAACGTAAAATAAGCAGGCTCTTTATCCCATTAACAAACACAATCCTTTATCCTTTTTAAAACCCAGTTTGGCAATGGCATCACCTGTAAGACATATCACATTTTAGACAACATTAACATATTTACAATTTTCCCTTTCAAACTTGAATATCGGCTCCTCCAAAAAAAATCAATCTTCTCTCCTTTCCACATATTATCTATTGCCTCTTTCATGTTTTGCTAAAGCCAACCATAGAATCTTTATTTCCTGTACCTCCATAAACTTTAGAACCACTGTTAAAGTAATCGCCTTTCCAAATTTCATATACATCGTTTTTTCTAGATTGATTTTTGCACCTGACCCGTCACAAAAATCTGAATTTTTTCCATTACTTTTTCAACGCTTTATCTTTTACCACAATTGTTGTATCATCTGCATATTGAAATTTTCTTGAGTTCCTCTTTTCCTTCCATTTTTATCCCTTTCTTATGGGGTAATAGCAGATGTGCCAAGCTGTATGTTGATGTCGTGTTGTAGAGTAGGAGTGGCAGGGAAGATTAAAAGCTCAGTCTTTGCCAGTTTGAGCTGCAGGTGGTGTTCTTCCATCCATGTGGAGATGTCCGCCAGACAGCTTGAGATCCGTGCAGCTACTGTGGAATCATCTGGTTGGAAGAACAGGTAGAGTTGTGTGTCATCAGCATAGCAGTGGTAGGAGAAACCATGTGCCTGTATGATGGGACCCAGTGATGTAGTATAAATGGAGAATAGGAGGAGACCAAGAACTGAACCCTGAGGGACCCCAGTGATCAGTTCATGAGGTTTGGAAACCTCCCCAGGCAACTCTAATAGACCTACCTGTGAGAGAGGACTCAAACCACTGAAGCGCAGTACTTGAGATGCTGACTGATGAGAGGGTGGACCGAAGAATATGATGGTTCATGGTGTCGAAGGCAGCAGATGGATCCAGTAGAATGAGAACTGATTCATTGTCACCAATTAGCGTAGAGCGTGAACCAATTAGACTACAATATCCACGGATGTGGCCTAATATTTTATCATAATGCTTCATCAGACTTCATCCTTTTCAGACTATTTACAGTATTGACCGTTCTGCACTGTATAGATGCAGGCCCTTGTAATTGCTTGTCCAATTCTGCCAACTCGTTACTGATGATTGAGTGCACATTTTGGAATGAGTATATAGTAAAGAGTTGATTGGGATCCAATTGCAAGCGCATAGTGATACGTAAAATGGAGCCAGCAGGTGATCCAGGTCACAATGGAGGTCAAGCAGTGGTGGGAGGAAGACGTGTTGGTCAAAGGAATGGCAGGGGACAGGCAACCCCTCTAAGAGGTGGTCGTGGGCCTCATTTTAGAGATGTGGGGGAAACGAGGTAGAGGACAAGCCCACGGACCAAGACAGCGGCAGCAACAGCATAGAGTGTACAATGAAATTCGGGCAATAGTTGTAGGCCATGTCATAAATTATGACTGAGGCGGCTACAATGATACAACCAAACCTCAGAAGGTCAACCATGGCCTCAATAATCAGAACTTTCCGCAATGAGAACCGGTAAGTTATCAGCATACTCTAAACATTATGCTACTCTCAATTGTCAAATGACTGCATACCAATGTGTATCACAGAATGGGTGATGTGACCAAGTGTCTTCTTCTGTAAAATTGTGACCAGGCCAAATAGTGGAGGCAGAGGCAAAATTCTAACTGACCAACAAGTGCAGGCTGTTGTCGATTTGGTTCGGGCCAGCAATGATATTCGCCAGCATATCTTGGACAATGAAGACATGTTCAACAATGTGGGATCCATAAGTTTGCTGACTATTGCACGCATACTGAAAAAGCACCAGGTATCTATAAAATAACTGTACCGTGTGCCTTTCGAAAGAAATGCAGACAGAGTGAAGCAATTGAGGACTGTTCAGTGTCATGTGATGTGATGGTGTATGTGATGCTTTAAAGAGTTGAGTGAAGACCCTGGGGTGGGTCTTGAGAAAGAACGTCCGGGGTCATAATGTTGACTGGAGGATGCGTTGTTGGTGGTCCATAAAGAAGTGTTCATCTGCAGGAATTGCCTTTTTGCGGTCATTTTACATTCAGGTAAGTTCAGTTTCAAGATGGCTGTTGTATAAACATTCCCAAAAATTCTACATTGTTCAGTAATCTTTAAATCTCTTTCCCAAATGTATTTTTAGAGGGTGATGGAGCTGGATGCTGATGACCATCACAAATTCATATATTTGGATGAGGCAGGTTTTAATCTGGCCAGGACAAGGAGGAGAGGTCGGAATTTCATTCAACCATCCAAGTACCTGGACAACATGGGGCCAACATTAACATGTGTGCGGTTATATTAGAAGATGGTATGGTGGGACGCAGACCTCATATTGGACCATATAATGCAGCTCGCCTTGTCACCTTTCTTGATGACCTCGATCAGGTTTTTTAGAGCTGAAGGTGTGACTTATGTCATTGTGTGGGACAATGTCAGGTTCCATCATGCTCATGTGGTGCAAGCATGGTTTCAGGCCCATGCACAATTGACCACTCTCTATTTACCCCCACACTCTCCCTTCCTTAACCCGATCGAGGAATTTTTCTCCGCATGGAGATGGAAGGTTCATGATATGCACCATCATGATCCAGTCACTCTTCTCCATGCCATGGAGAAGCCTGCAATGACATCACAGCAGACCAGTGTCAAGCCTGGATTCGTCATGCCGAAGTTTTTTTTCCAAGATGTTTGGCTAATGAAAACATCCCTTGTGATGTAGATGATAACCTGTGGCCAAATCCACAACACAGAGTTGATGGCAATGTAGAAGTACCATAATCACTCCTGTTTGGTTTCTTACAGCACAAGCAAGTTGAGGAACACTGCATTTGATGTTTTACAGTACTGTCTTTTCTATTTCATAGCTAATTATTTTAGCTTTGATTCAAATAAAACTGTTTTGATTGTACTGTAGTATTTTGCATCAATATATTACAAACTTTGTTCAATGATTCCACTGTGTCTGTATTATTCTCTACTACTGCAGTACTTTTACAGAGATGAGTTTACTGTACATGTAGTACCATAATGAAACCTGTATCACCTATTTTGTTCTACAATATTTAATGATTGTACGAACAATGACACAGTGAAACTATCGGTTGCTTGTGTGTGGGTGATCTATAGTTATGTTTCAATGGTATTTCACTGTAAATTTGTGTTTTGAACCAATGATTGTGGAAGTGCAAGATTTCTTTAAAGATGTGAACGCACAATGCACTGTTTTAACATTAGACCGCCTGTTACAAGTGAGAACTGTTTTGTGTCTAGAGTTTTGAAAAATGACATTCTGAAGGTTCTGAAAATAAAGCAAAATGATTGTAAAAACCTGTAAATGTTCCTAGGCATTCAATTTAATTTGTTAGTGTCAATATAGTGACATCTGCTGGCTAAAGAATTTTGCATATCAAATTTCATGCCTCCAGTAAATGACGTTATTTACAATAAGTTTGTTCCATTGGATAACTGTCAATGTATTGATTGTTTCTTCTTTTTGTGAATAAAAAAAAAAAAACATCATAACATCTCATCATTGGAGCGCTACTGAAGTGTCAAACGTTTTATTTAAATAATTTGGTCAGAGTAATTTGGCCACATTAAACATTTATATGATGGATAATAAGTGGAGATTAAGTTTTATAATGCTGTATTATGTTTGTTTCATTATTTTATCTTCATTTAAGGAAAACTTATGTTGCAAAAGCTTTAGATTTCTTTTGAACTTTCATTTCACCAAATAATCCTGTGTCCCTAATAAAACTGTTTTCAACATTGATAATAATAATAATAAATGCTTCTTGAGCAGTAAATCAGCATATTAGAATGATTTCTGAAAGATTAAAAACACTTTATTTTATCTATTGAGAGAAAATTCTTTAAAAAGTTTTGTTGAGGAAAAAGAAACTCAATTGTTCAAATACTGGTTATTGTCTCACCTGGGGTTAAAGTTTTACATTTCTTCTCTGAACTTAAGTCGAATTGATCAAGTTTCTGCAAGTTTTCCTCACCACATCAAGACATCCTGAATCTCAAATGTGTATTAAACATTTTATAATACTGATTTTTTTCATAAAAATGTTGTTTACAACAGCAGAATGTCTTTTCTGTCAGGAGGTTAAATAATATTAGTATTATAATAGTAAGTACATTTTTTTTTTAATTAAAACATAAAAAATAATAATAACTGAAAATTATATAAGGCAACTTTAGGCTAAAAAAAAAACTAAATATGGAAAATAACATGAGCGCTAGCAGGTAAGTTTTGACTTATTGAAAACAGTTGTTTCATCTAAAGTAATGCTAAAAAATTTTTCCAGTTCTAAAAGCTCTTCAATCAGAATTTTATCCGATTCCAATAAAGGGTTAGTTGACCCAAAAATGAAATTTCTGTCATTAATTACTCAACCCCATTTCATCTCAAACCCGTAAGACCTTCATTTATCTTCGGAACACAAATTAAGATATTTTTGATGAAATCTGAGGGAATCTGATCCACACATAGGCTTTCTGATTGTTTTTCTGTTTTGGTGGGTTTTGCACTTATTTAGTTCAGTTTCCTGTATATCACTTAGTTTCCATGGTTGTTCATTGATTGATTATCAGTTACTCCTGTTGTTAATTTTGTTGATTGGTTTTGTGTATTTAAGCCCTGTGTTTCTTTCAGTTCATTGTCTATTTTCATCAGATTATGTTGGTTGTTCTGTTCCTATTTTTTCTAGTATCCTGAGTATTTTGTTTTGAGTTTGTTTCACAAAATCTAAAATGCTGCAACTGAATCCTACTTATCTCCTTGTCTTGCTTGCAACCATTGCTGACACTGATAAAGACCAATTATGTGATTTATTTATATTTGATTTACTTACACTTATATTCCAATGTATTCTGTAATACTGTCATAGTTATGTCTGTTGATCTGTTCCTTCAGTCCTGTCATGTGTAACATGTGGTCTTTGTTTCTGTCATCTGTCACTCTGTTTTGATTTCGCGTTTGTCATTTTCTCGTTATCAGTCATTTGAGTCAGCCGTGTCTTGTAATTGGTTATGTTTGTCACCTGTGCCCTGCTCATCATCCTCTTGTGTTCCTCTGTATATATTCCCAGTCCAGTCTGGGTCCTTCGTTAAAGTATCGTTCATGGTGTATCCTGTTTCCTGTAATTAATATTAAACTGAAGTTAATTCAGTCTTCGTGCCCGTTCCTGCACACCCAAGCGTTACAAATACATTATAAAGTGGTGTCACAAATAACAATATCTTTATTTTTACATACTACATCTTTGATAATAAAAGCAGAATAAGAAATATATAAATGACTATAGAAAAGGCTTAATGGAGACAAAGTATTCAAAGTATAAATCCAAAAACATTCGCTTTGTGACAATTTCTTCGCATAATCTCCACCTCTTAAGGTTTATTATTTTTTTTTTTTTTTTTACCATCTCTATACATACATATTGCAAACAGGGCTGGGTAGGTTACTTTTAAAATGTATTTCACTACAGATTACAAAATACATGCTTTAAAAAGTCATTTGTAACGTATTCATTACTCAAGTTTAGTAAATTAATCTAAATACTTTAGAATACTTTGGAATACTAATAAGTGTGAAACAAACACAAAAAAGATCATTGAGAGTTTTTATCTCACAATTCTGACTTTTTCCCTCAGAATTGAGTGATGTAAAGTTGCAATTGTGAGTTATAAAGTCAGAATTATGAGATATAAACTCGCAATATTGAGAAAAGTCAAAAACATGAGATATAAACTCACACTAAATTCACATTTGCTAGAGAAAAGTTAGTATTGCAAGTTTATATCTCCCAATTCTGACTTTATAACTTAAATCTCGCAATTCTGAGAAAAAGAAGTCAGAATTGTGAGGGAGAAAAAAAACAAATAGTCAGAAAAAGTCACAGTGACGAGTGAATTATAAAATGACTCACAAAACATGAAAACAGTCGTGGATCATCAGGTCATTACAGGACAGTTCAGTTGGCAATTTCTTTATAAATTCAGTCATTTTGTCTTGTTCAGGACAGAACTAAATAAAAATAACAACATTTTTATGATCCTCTTAAAAGTATTAAATGTTGATGAAACTGAACTCGTCTTTTTCAGACGGTCAGAGTCAGAGAATCACCAATCGCTGTTTAAATGACATTAAAACTCAAAGTAATCACTTTGGTAATCTAAAACACTTTTCAGATGGAACTGTAATCTGATTACCACCCATTTCAAATGAAACACAGTCACTCAAATTTTGTATTTTAAATACGCAACTAAGTTACTTGTATTTCGTAACTCCCCAACCCTGATTGCAAAGCAATGACATTATGACCAGCTTGTCTGAAATGTAACGCTATAGGACTGCGCATATCTCCGGTCCTGATATTACTATGATGCTCAATAATGTGAGTACGCAATGGTCTAGAAGTTTTCCCAACATATGTGAGACCACAAGGTCACTGGATAAGATAGATTCAAAATATTACGCGTGTGGATGACTAAAAGAATTATATCTATGTGTAAAAGCACGCTGGGCCCTTTTTGACTCCATTATGGTAGATGAGGAATTGATGATTGACTTCAGTGAAGCCGATTATTTTGAGATTCTGTTAAGACGATACTTCTAATCTCTTATGGAGAAATTACAGCATCTTCTTCAACAAGAAATTACGCAATATTACCATACAGTGACCTTGAGCAATTATCTCTGATCATCCAGAATCTAGGGCTCATCAGAGGTCTACTTGCTATCAATAAAGAGTTGTTTGGGGCTGTTATTTTCAGTGTGCGGGCATCATTTTTCTATTATTTATATTTGAACTATGTGGTTTTAACCAAAGCTTTTTGTCATTCTCTTAAATATGTCTAAATGATTTACCTAATATTTAAATTTAAATCATGATATATATTTTTATTTTAAATTTGGTCCCCAAATGTATGGCCTTTACAATGAATCTCTTCTGCAGTGCATCCAGCAGAGAGAGTGTGGTGCACAATACATTTACATATATTCATTTAGCATTTATCCAAATTGACAAACAAATTAGGAATACAACAACATCTGATTCATCCTAAAGAGGCATTGATATGATAGTGTTAAAGATATGACATTTTTTTAAAAAATAGGGAAAACAGAATTGTTCATAGAGTTAGGTTTAGAGTTCGGGTTTTGATCAGTTTTCATGTTTTTTCCCTGTTTTCAGTTTCATAGTCAGTTGTCTAGTTTGCTAATTGACCCTTCGCAAACAGGTGATCTGACCAATCATAAGCAACAGTAACTAAAGGGGGCGGGTCTCTGCGAACAGTCAATTGCACATTTGTGTGCTTTTTTTTTTTCAAGTTATTGTATTGTACCTTTAATAAGACTTTTAGAAAGTAACCTAAAAGTAATTAGCAATGTTTACCACAAACACTGTTATTTAGTTCTGAGATAATCTAATAATAATATGCACACTTTAACAGACATCATATGTGTGATCTGACTGAGCACTGATTCTTTCCATACAATGTACAGCTATTTGAATAAAGAGCATCCTATTGCATACAAAGGCCAAATGGAAATCAGTTTCAATGTCCCCTATCTAAAAAATTTTGCATCTTACAAGTTTTGCATGAAAGTTAATGCGTTAAAATGAGGGAATAAAAGTCAACATGTAGAGAGTGGAAAAACAACATAGTTGAAAGATGTGCCTAGAGGTTTAAAGTAGGCGAGTTTGATTTTCATTCTGTCTGCTGTTTCCATCCAGATCGATCAATGGACGGGCTGTTTCATTTGTTTTTTTTGCTTTCAGGTAAGTGTGCAATTTTTTATTGTTAATTTGTGTGTTTGTAACGTCATATTGCCCAGACACACATATATTCATTATTTATGAGAATTAAGAGAAAAGTAAATAGGAAATTTTTCGCTTACTAACTCCAGTTCCAAAATCCCAAAAAGGATAAATGTAAACAAATGAATACCTTGGCATCAAACAGTTTGAAGTTTGAATTTGAAAATTAACCTGAAACTAGAATTAATAGAAGATTTTAGGGTTCCCCCTCCTTAAAAATCTACTCTACTTCACATGTGTATTTCTGCACACTGTTACAATCTACAACACGTTCCTCTCGACAGGATTCTGTTCTTGGACTGAGGGCACATTACGTGACTATGTTCTTATCCAGAAACAGAAGACTTGGGATGAGGCGCAAACGTACTGCAGAAAGAATCACATTGACCTGGCCACTGTTCAGAGTGATGAAGACTCGGCAAATCTGCAAGAAGTGGCTTATAAAATGACTGAGATCGCCTGGATTGGACTGTACAATGACATTGATAGCTGGCGGTGGTCTTATCAGGATGAGAAAATTACCTTCCAGAGTTGGTACACCGGAGAACCAAACAACTATAACGGACACGAGGAATGTGTTTTGATGTACGGCAGCACATGGAAAGATTGGAGCTGCAATGCGCTATTTCCATTTTTTTGCTACAATGGTAAGAAACGATAGAAACTCGTGTTCATAATGTGGATACTCTGAGTAGATGGTGCAGTGAGCAACTTTTTATATATATGTAACGGAGGCCAGCTAGTAGTTGCTGTGTGAGTAACCTTGTTAGAGCGTCCGACTCAAATGCTGGAAGACCGGGGTTCGAGGCCCGCTTGGAGCGGGTTGAGTAGGACTGGGTAGAGGGGTTGCATTGGTGCCGTGACCCGGATAGGAGTGAGGTTTAGGGGGTGAGTGTAATGGAGGCCAGCTAGTAGTTGCTGTGCGAGTAACCTTGTTAGAGCGTCCGACTCAAATGCTGGAAGACCGGGGTTCGAGGCCCGCTTGGAGCGGGTTGAGTAGGACTGGGTAGAGGGGTTGCATTGGTGCCGTGACCCGGATAGGAGTGAGGTTTAGGGGGTGAGTGTAATGGAGGCCAGCTAGTAGTTGCTGTGCGAGTAACCTTGTTAGAGCATCCGACTCAAATGCTGGAAGACCGGGGTTCGAGGCCCGCTTGGAGCGGGTTGAGTAGGACTGGGTAGAGGGGTTGCATTGGTGCCGTGACCCGGATACGAGTGAGGTTTAGGGGGTGAGTGTAATGGAGGCCAGCTAGTAGTTGCTGTGCGAGTAACCTTGTTAGAGCGTCCGACTCAAATGCTGGAAGACCGGGGTTCGAGGCCCGCTTGGAGCGGGTTGAGTAGGACTGGGTAGAGGGGTTGCATTGGTGCCGTGACCCGGATAGGAGTGAGGTTTAGGGGTGAGTGTAACGGAGGCCAGCTAGTAGTTGCTGTGCGAGTAACCTTGTTAGAGCGTCCGACTCAAATGCTGGAAGACCGGGGTTCGAGGCCCGCTTGGAGCGGGTTGAGTAGGACTGGGTAGAGGGGTTGCATTGGTGCCGTGACCCGGATAGGAGTGAGGTTTAGGGGGTGAGTGTAACGGTTGCTGTACGAGTAAACCTCACTCCTCTGACCTCAAGAAACATTCTAGTGACAGACGCTAGAGCTTGCAGCCTTTAGCCTCCTTGTTAGAGCGTCCGACTTCCATGCCAGAAGACCGGGGTTTGAAGCCTGCTCGGAGTGGGTCGAGTAGGACCTGGGTAGAGGGGTTACATATACTTATCATATGTAATCCATGACAACTCTGAATAACAACCAGGAGAAGTGTGATCTGCTGTCCCTTGCACAAACTGAAAGAAACCCTTACAAAAGATTACTGCAGTTTTTTAGAAGTAATACTACAGTTTTTGTTACATATAGAAAAATGGACACGAAAAAACTGCAGTATTGCAGTATAACCTAAAATGTCTGTAGTTTTACTGGAGTACAACTACTGCGATACATCTAAAGTACTAGTAAAATAAAACTGCAATACAACTGCAGTTCTACTGTTTTTATACTTCATGCAACTTTCAGTTGTACTTCATTTTACTGCAGCTGTACTTATACTACAGTTTTACTGCAGTTGAACTTCATTTTACTGCAGTTGTACTGTGACTATACTTCATTATACTGCAAATCTATGATTGTGCTTCATTAAACTGCAGTTAAACTACTTGGTACTGCAGTTCTACTTCAATATACTGCAGTTCTTTTTTGTAAGGGAAACTTCCCTTGTAATTTGGTAATTGACATAAATCACACACACAAAATTAAGGCCATCATATTTTTATGTAATATTTTTGTGCTTTCACACTGACAGTGTTCCTGTTGTGTCGGAGATTAAAATGTTCACCCAAAAATGAAAATTCTGTCATTACTCACCCGTCTTCATCTGGTTCATCTTCAGAACACAAATTAAGATATTTTATAAAATCCAATGGCTCGGTGAGTCTATTGACAGCAAGATAATTTACACTTCCAGTGTTCAGAAAGGTAGTAAAAACATATTTAAATCAGTTCGTGTGAGGACAGTGGTTCAACCTTAATTTTATGAAGAGACGAGAATACTTTTTGTCCGCAAATTCAACAATTTCCTCTCTTCTCCGACACGCGTTCACGAGAGCACCACGACGTATGGCTGTGGTGATGTGCGTCCCATCGTCCGAACTATCCAAACGTTCAAGCTGTGGGATGACATGATCACAATCGCTCTCCTGTTCAGTAGGCATTGCTTGGCACTGAAGACATCTACTCCAGCTCTCCATTGCTCTCTGTCTTTAAGCAGTTTGTGTCTGTGGTTGTGTTCTCTGTATATTCCGGTTCGAATAAGTAAGGTTGTGCAAAACAATGTAATTCATCCTCTGTGTTGAAATCTGCAGACATAGTTATGGACAGGGTTGGGTGGGTTACTTTTAAAATGTATTTCACTACAGATTACAAAATACATGCTTTAAAAAGTCATTTGTAACGTATTTAGATTAGTTAGATTACCCAAGTTTTGTAACTTCATCTAAATACTTTAGAATACTTTGGAATACTAATAAGTGTGAAACAAACACAAAAAAGGTCATTGCGAGTTTTTATCTCACAATTCTGACTTTTTCTCTCAGAATTGAGTGATATAAAGTTGCAATTGTGAGTTATAAAGTCAGAATTATGAGATATAAACTCACAATATTGAGAAAAGTCAGAATTATGAGATATAAAATGACAATATTGAGAAAAGTAAAAATTATGTGATATATAAGAAAAGTTAGAATTGCAAGAAAAGAAGTTGAGATATAAATTCGCAATTGCAAGAAAAAAAAGTCAGTGTTGCAAGTTTTTGTAATTCTGACATTATAACTTGCAATTATAAATTTATATCTCAAAATTCTGATTTTATTAAACGCAGTAGTGAGTTTGAAAAGAAAAAAAAAAAAGCCAAAATTGTGAGCTGCAAACTCACAATTGCCAGGAAAAAAGTCGAATTGTGAGATAAAAAGTTGCAATAACCTTTTTTACAATTACAAGGGACTCAAACAACAAACATGGAAACAGTCGTGGATCGTCCAGTAATGTTTACTTTAATGTTTAAATGACATTAAAACTCAAAGTAATCACTTTGGTAATCTAAAACACTTTTCAGATGGAACTGTAATCTGATTACCACCCATTTAAAATGAAACACAGTCACTCAAATTGTGTATTTTAAATATGTAACTAAGTTACTTGTATTTCGTTACTCCCCAACCCTGGTTATGGTCTGTTTTATGTCGAGCGTGTGTCTTTCTCTGTTTGTAATAAGTGTTTTCGGGTCATATGTTAGAACTGCAGCTCCTGCATGCTCTCGTGAACGCGCGTCGGAGACAGATATGGAAGAGAAGAAATTGTTGGATAAAGTCATTATTTAGTTTTTTGGCGCACAAACAGTTTTCTCGTCACTTTATAATATTAAGGTTGAACCACATGAACTGTTTTCAATATGTTTTAGTGTCTTTCTGTTCATCTGAAAGTGTTCATTATCTGTCAATAGAGACTCACTGAACCGTCAAAAATATCTTCATTTGTGTTGTGAAGATGAACGAAGATCTTACGGGTGAAGAACCACATGAACGTGAGGAACTAATGACTGAATTCTCATTTTTGGCTGAACTAACCCTGTAAACTGATTTCTGGGTTAGAGAGTATTTCTTTACATGACTAAGCTTGATTATCATGAAATAAGATTACTTGGAAATGTGTACTTTTCTTGGTTTACTTGCTTACAGCATTAACTCTATGCAAAAAAATAAATGTCATTTAACATATTTTATTTTTAACATAACATATTTTTCACGGAACAAACCGCTTTGTTTTCATCAGTGAGACCAGAAGCTGGAAAGAGGCTCAGAGCTTCTGCAGACGGCATTACACCGACCTGATCATCATTCGGAGTCAAACGGAGAATAACCAGCTGACTGTGATGATGCAACCACATGCGAACGCTTGGATCGGTCTGTTCAGAGACGTGTGGAAATGGTCAGAAGCAACGAATGTCTCCACTTCCTTTGTTACCTGGCTGACGGGACAGCCGAACATGGTTGGGCTGCAAAGAGCTTGTGGTGTTTCAGATCCTTCTGGTTTGATCAGAGATCAGCTCTGCTCAAATGTCCTTCCTTTCCTCTGCACGGACCGCCGTGAGTTTTACGTCTGATCTTTAACTTCCACTTGTGCATTATTATTATTATTACAATGCACTTTATTCTGAGCTCGTGTGGTCAAAGTGTCTGTGCCGTATATATGAAAGACCTCTTGCTATCATGCTTCCTTTCGGTCAGTCAGTCACCTAAACATTTAATTCATTCATTCATTCATTTTATGCGTGTTCCTTGATTTTGAACTGCTCAGAATCAGTTATGGGTCTGGTTTTGAAAAGAAATTAAACTTGGATATTACATTTTTTAGTGGACAACAATAACTGCTTCTGATTTTTTGACTGAAGGTGAAATCTAGTCAGAATCTAAATGACCCTGAAGTGATGGAGGCCATCGTACAGTGGGTGAGTGTTAAAACGGCTAATTGATGTATATTCCATAAATACTGTCGCATGACTTTCTTTTTAAAAGCATGAGTAAATCGTGTTCGGTAAACTGTTATCAAACATGAAATGAACCGAGCATCAAACCCTTGACTGTGTCAAACAATCAAAGAATCATAATTTATCTAAACGATGTTCATGTTTTGCGGGAAATGCTGTTGCTGAATCGGTTACCCCCCATTCCTTCTTATCGTGACGCCCAAAAATAACACCCTTTCCTCAACATATCTTAGACAATAATCTCGTTCAAATTTCTCCGTTTTTAAACAGAATTATTGCGTTATATATATGTATATATGTATAATGGCCTGGAGGAATATTTTATTAGGGAATCTGTACTCACCACACCATTTGCCATGTGTTTTTGTCATGTGATCCTGCCATGTGCTCCCTTGTCATGTGTCCAATTTTGTCATTGGTACGTTTTGTTTTACCTTGTTTTGTCATTAGTCTTTGTGTATTTAAGCCCTCATGTTTGCCTTGCATCTTGGTCAAGTATTGTCCCTGTCCCTGCCTAGCACTCGGGTTCATCGAGACTTGCCGCCAGTGGCCTGATTACAGTTTGATTTGTCTACTTCGTCCACCACTGGCCACAAATGAAGAATTCGCCCCCACAATTTATTAATTGGTTCCCTTGTTTTAGGTCACGGTGTCTTTTATCTGTACACTGGATTTGATTAAATAAGGGAATGAATCAGCACAACGTAGCCATGATATAGTAAACCGAGGAAACAAATGATATATTCAGCACACAATTTACTTAAAACGAGGGAACGACTTCATAAAAGACATTTGTTTTTGTAATTGTTAATTTGTGCATCATCGATTTATGGGGAAAGCACTCGACCTGTAACCAAAGCAGCATAAATGAGAGCTTAGCAATAACTACAAACCAAACTAATTAACAACTTCTTATCCCTTATTGAAGAACAAGAGACGGCTGAAAACTCATCTCTTCCGTGAACACTTGATCCCCTCAGAAAAAAAAAAAAAAAACCCTTTCCTTCCCTTTTTTCCTTCCTACTCTAGCTTATGGTACTGAGCAATGTATGAAACTTGTATTGTGAGCACTTCCTGTGTTATTTGCCAATTCATGAAGAATCGCTTGTTTGTTTTCCTCACTTGTAAGTCGCTTTGGATAAAAGCGTCTGCTAAATGACTAAATGTAGAACAGCTTCATTTAGGCTAAATATGCAGTGTATTTCATCTGTTCTCCACACTGCTTTTGAAGGGACATGGGAACAGCGTCTCGGGTCGAGGCACAGAAACACAAATGGCCAGTCAATCCGTCAGAGGATAAGATCCAAACGCAGCATCGATTTGTGAACGTGGTCAGACAGGCACAGGTCAACAACAGCAAAGGCTCGTGGCTCGTGGTAGTATCCAGGCAGATAAACATCAACAAGACAAGGAACAGACGGGGAAATAACGCTCAGAAATTGCGACAGGGAACCAACAATACTTCGCAAGGAGGAAGTGGCCGAGTGGTGCTTTTATAGTGGCGAGATATGAACGTAACTGGATAAGGTCATGTGATACAGCTGGTGACTGTGTGAGGGATTCTGGGAAGTGTAGTGTGGGGAAGTGAAAGCATGGTGCGAGCAGGTGACCTCTAGTGGTGACCGAACTCATAACACGTACATATTTATATTTTTAGTTGTCTATTTGAATGTTTATCATTTCCAAAAAAAACACACAAATAAAGAGTTTTAAACTGACTTTAGATGACTCCATTTTAATAACCGTTGCAATCAAAATGTCCCGAGGCTCACTTTTAACACACTGTTAGCAACATTCACTGACCTTTAGTTAGAAAAGGAAATGGTTCATGCTTTATTATGTGAAGAGTGCCAGTTACTCTTAACACAGGAAGAGCGAGTGTGCATATCAGTAGTACTTGGTAATAAAAGATGGCATTTATTCCTTAGATGACGCAGAAGTTGAAGGAACAGGGGATTGAAGAGGACACAAGAGTGACATGGAGCGTTCAACCAAATGGAAATGGTTTTCACAAGATTGAAAACAAACCATGAGTTACACTTTTGTAAGGGAATTTATCAAATTGTCAGAAGTTTGCAAAAAAATCATGACCTCTCTCTTCTCTAGTTAATTTCATTATGTTAAATTACTTCATACCTTTTGCTGAGTGCGAGTTTTGAATGACTGTCCAGGCTCAAACAAATATATAGCACACTGTTTCCGTATGTAATTCTGCACTGCTTGTGACATGTATTAAAATTAATTAGTATTTCAGTAATATCTTAAACTTTAGGTGAGTGATGAATTATTTTATTTAAGAATGGCTGTGATTTCAATGAACAGTGGGGCTTCTTTATAAAAAGCTTTTGATTTCTTTGATTCAAACACTTAAAATGTACTGTATAGAAATATTCATACAAATGAAGTGAGATTTTTTTCCTCAATAAAATCAGTAATGTACAGTTGTGTTCAAAATTATTCAACCCCCACAGAAATTGATTGTTTTGGCCGGTTTGACATTGATTTTGATCATTCAGTCATCCTGCTTACAATTAAATCAAAGAGGCACGTGTAGGTCAGACAAATATAACATAACATTTATAATGAAATAACCACAAATGTCTTTTCTCTGCTCACATCATTATCAGTTTTATTCAACCCCCAAGTGACATTCAATCTTAATACTTAGTACAACATCCTTTTACAGTTATAACAGCTTTTAAACGTGAAGCATAGCTTGACACAAGTGTCTTGCAGCGAGCTACGGGTATCTTCGCCCATTCATCATGGGCAAAAGCCTCCAGTTCAGTCACGTTCTTAGGCTTGCGCACTGCAACTGCTTTCTTTAAGTCCCACCAGAGGTTCTCAATCGGATTTAAGTCTGGTGACTGCGATGGCCATTTCAAAATGTTCCAGCCTTTAATCTGCAACCATGCTCTAGTGGACTTGGAGGTATGCTTGGGATCATTGTCCTGTTGAAAGGTCCAACGTCTCCCAAGCCTCAGGTTTGTGACGGACTGCATCACATTGTCCTCCAATATCTCCTGGTACTGAAGAGAATTCATGGTACCTTGCACACGCTGAAGCTTCCCAGTACCTGCAGAAGCAAAACAGCCCCAAAGCATGATTGACCCCCCGCCATGCTTCACAGTAGGCAAGGTGTTCTTTTCTTCATAGGCCTTGTTCTTCCTCCTCCAAACATAGCGTTGATCCATGGGCCCAAACAGTTCTAATTTTGTTTCATCAGTCCACAGAACACTATCCCAAAACTTCTGTGGTTTGTCCACATGACTTTTGGCATACTGCAGTCGACTCTTCTTATTCTTTGGAGACAGCAAGGGGGTGCGCCTGGGAGTTCTGGCATGGAGGCCTTCATTACGCAGGGTGCGCCGTATTGTCTGAGCAGAAACTTCAGTACCTACATCTGACAAATCTTTTCTCAGTTCCTCAGCAGTCACACGGGGACTTTTCTCCACTCTACGCTTCAGGTAGCGCACAGCAGTCGAAGTCAGCATCTTCTTTCTGCCACGACCAGGTAGCGTTTCAACAGTGCCCTTTGCCTTGAATTTGCGAATGATGCTTCCTATGGTGTCTCTTGGTATGTTTAACATCTTTGCAATCTTCTTATAGCCATTGCCCTTCCTGTGAAGAGTAATCACCTCTTCTCTTGTCTTCCTGGACCATTCTCTTGACTTCACCATGTTTGTAACCACACCAGTAAATGTCTAGAAGGAGCTGAGTATCACAGTCATTTTAAAGCTGCCTAATTGGTGCTTATTAGGCTTTATTGCTGCTCCCTGACATCCACAGGTGCTTTCAATACCTGATTGAAAACACTTCAATGGACCTCTGTTCTTCAGAGTGGTAGTCTTTAAGGGGTTGAATAATTGTGTCAATGAAGAATTCACAAAAGAAACATTTACTA
Organism: Opsariichthys bidens; assembly: GCA_037194245.1. NCBI lineage: Eukaryota > Metazoa > Chordata > Actinopteri > Cypriniformes > Xenocyprididae > Opsariichthys > Opsariichthys bidens. The sequence continues at coordinate 2,637,455 of CM074287.1, read as the reverse complement.
CTGTATTACAAAACCAACTGATGTCATTTTAGTTGCATATGCTTCTTTAAGAAGTCCTTGTAGGATTTCATTCTGAATTCAATTACAAATGTACTCTAAATTCTCTAAAACCATTTACAGCATTGGGGGGTTGAATAATTTTGAACACAACTGTAGGTCAAGATCATTTTCTGCACATTCCTTTTTAAGTAACATATTAACCGAGTAACAGGTAAATTGCTAATACGTTATTTTCAACATATTATGAGTGCGTGAGAATGATGACGTTGTACTTTTCATCAAAAATATCTTCATTTGTGTTCTGAAGATGAACGAAGATCTTACCGACATGAACGTGAGCAATTTTCATTTCTGGGGTGAAAAACCCTTTTAAATGATAGGCATTTTATGATTATTGACATGCCAATAACCTTGTTTGGTTTAGTGATTAAAAAGAAATAGTTGCTTCCTTTTAATGAAATGAAACTGTATTTTTGTGCATACAAGTAAAACTCTTGAATTACAAGCAAGTAATCCTATCCTTAACTCCCTACAATTACATGCCGTTAAAGAAGCAATATGTAGTTTTTTGTGTCCACTAGAGGTCGCCTTCAAAACAAAGGCGTGGCTTGATGACGCCGAGTTTGAGCGAGGAATCTTGGGACATGCGGCCTTCACCTCACAGCCGCTGGAAAAGAATGGGAGTAAGCCTCCAGCGGAAATCATGTTCACGGATGCGATTATTAACGTTAAAGTAGAATCAAGCAGAGCAGGAGTGAGTGTTGTGGAGCTGAACGAGACGGACTTTTATTACGACACAGTCGCCGCTTCCGCTTCTCCGGTCGTCAGTATGAGGTAACGCAGCTCTGTTTATCATATTAGACGCATTTGAGAGTTGAAAATGATGTTATAACACTGCAGTAAGATAGATTCAGCCCAATTACACTTAAGTCACCTTAAAATAAGGCGTAAACAATTACATAAACGACAGCTAAATAAAAATGACTTTTTTCTTTCATTTAAAAGTACATTTCCTTATCAACAAAATAAATTCCACAGGCCATCGTTCAGACATTTATTGTGCCTATATTACACACTGCATTGTTATATTACATTTTTAGTGGTTGAATTGCTTCTTTTCCAAATGCTTAAAACAAGTAAAATATACAGTATAATTATTGCAATTGAACCAAAGATTCCACGCTCTAGAAAAGTGCACGTCACCATCAGCTCTCAAGAGGAATAACGAGGAGGATTCTTTCAGGAATTCGGATCTTTAGTCGCTTTACTGTCCGTTTCAGCGCTTACAGGACTGGATCCTGCAGGAGAGCTCAAGTTCTCCGGCTTCTCCTCAGTGTCTTTAGTGTGTGCTTCCCCCTGAGGGAGATCCTCACCAGAGGGTCTCGCAGTCTCCTCTGCTGGGGAAGGGTCTTGTGGAGGCGTCTTCGATAAGGGACTTGCTTCGTCAGGACACAAAGCAGCAATTCTCTCCTCCTTCACGCCAGGGAACGTCCGGTCGGGATACAAGAGCTTCAACAGCTCCTCAAAGAAACTCTCTAGGTTAGCACCCACACTGGCCATCTCAGTGTCCTCCTACAAACAGCATGGATACACAATTAGAGGCACTTTTAATTATTTGAAATCTTACAAAATAATCATTGATGACAGCCCGAAATGATCATTTTACGACTTTCAGTCAGACTTTGTCAGGAAAGAGTTCTGACATATCGTCTCGTCTCTTGTCACCGAGCACAAATCAAGTTTCTAGGGGAAATACCTTGAGGATAACGTTATCTTCCGAGTCATCATACCTTGTGGAAAGTGGCACAGTTTTTGAAAATCAGCCGGACGTCCGCAACAAAGTCCTCGGTGCTCTTATAACTGCCGTCGTCCAGTTTGCCTCTGATCACAGACAGGTCCATTGGCGTCTTTATTATCTCACTGTATTCTGGCATCGACTGCAATTTTGAAGAGTCAACCGGGGTCAGAAGAGAAAATATCATTAAAATGGAAAAGCTTTGATTCAAAGCCTAGTGAGCCCATTTCACCCCCAAAACCTTGGAAATTAAATCCCGCTCGATAGAAGTTAAAGGGTTAGTTCAGCCAAAAATGAAAATTCTGTCGTTAATTATTCACCCTCATGTCATTCTAAGACCTTCGTTCATCTTCAGAACACAAATCAAAACACTGCTTCGAAGCTTTTGTTTCAAATCAGAGTTTTGGTTCACGTCTCAAACTGCCAAAATCAAGTGATCTATTAAATAACTTACGATTTAAGGAAGCCTCATTTACTGAAATCACGTGACTCTGGCGCTCTGAACCACTGATTCGACACAAAAGATTCGTAAAGCTTCATGAAGCAGCGTTTTGAAATCGCCCATCACTAGATATTGTTGAAAAGTCCTTATTTTGTTAGTGTGTTTCTGTTCATCTGAAAGTGTTCATTATCTGTCAATAGAGACTCACTGAACCGTCGGATTTCATCAAAAATATCTTCATTTGTGTTGTGAAGATGAACGAAGATCTTACGGGTGAAGAACCACATGAACGTGAGGAGTTATATTTAGGTTTAGGTTTATATTAGGTTATATTTAAATTTGTGATTATTTTTCGATTCTCAATACCTGTCTAAACACAATTTACATATTCATTAATTTAGTTTTTAATGAAATCAGCATCAATTTCTAAAAAAAAAAAAAAAAAAAAAAAAAAACACTAGCAAAATGTGTAAAAACATGTAATGCATATTATACATGAACAAGAATTAAGAAATAGGGATTTCTGAAATGTGTAAAAATAGTAAAGATTTTCTTTGTGCAAAATATTTCCTCCTTTGAATTTGGGGTGAAATAGGACTATGAAATATAACTTTTTATTTGAGCTTTTTCCTTAATTATAATCAATCTACATTATGTATTACGTGAGATGGATGATCTTACTGATGGCGTTACAGGGTCCTGAAAATCAGTGCTGAGCTCATTGCAGTAAAGACGAAGCAGCAGTCGCTCACATTTCTGCATGAACACAAATATATTATTACACAAACAAACATATACATACACACACACACACACGTATATACACATTTTTTCACAAACATATATATACACATATACATACACACACATATATATATACATATATATACACACATATATATATATACACACACACATATACATTATATATATATATATATAAAATTATAAAAGTAAAAATGTAAAACAATTTTAAAAAAACAAATAAAGCAGAACTAAATTGAAAGTAATCCATACTCTTCTATCCACAGGAGTGAAAGCCTCTGAGTCCGGATCCTGCTTCACACTGTTCGATTCTCTGTTACCGTTGACGTTATACTCCATTTCAGGTGAGGTGAGGTCACGGCAGAATGTACAATACCACTCACCACTAAAGACACACACAAACACAACAGACACGTTTCAGTCATGACAACTCTCTGAATGCTATTAGCATGTTAAAAGATAACGCAGTGCACTTGGCGGACTAGATCTGCTGCAGAGCAAGTATGGACATGCTACTGCTAATATATACTCATACACACACGGTTGTGAGCATGTGAGATATATGCTGCATAAATAGGCATACATAAATCCCATGACAGATTTTGACAGGTGGAGCTGGGGGAGGTAGAGGGGTTCAGAGGAATTTTGAGCATCGGCCTCTGCTGATTCTGCAACCAATCAGATTAAGCCATAGAGTAAACAATGTGATTGCATTGCACTCTACAGTTTCGTGATATACTAGATACAGGACTACAGTAGAATTAGCAGAAGAGAAGTACAATCTTATATCTTTGTTGGAATTTTTTTTTAAGGTGAAACTATATGGTATATAATAATTTATATGGCCTTTTTTTGGGACAATACAGCAAATAAATTACTTTTCAAATGACAATACATGATCTCACTCGATTATTTTTGATGGACACAAACCAAAAAACACATTCACATGCTTATGACATGAAAGACAACTAAAATGATGAAAGAATAGTTTTGAGTCTAAGGGTGTTTTCATTCTTGGTCCTTTTCGGGGATCTGGTTTGTG
>CM074287.1:2600911-2628411 GCA_037194245.1 Opsariichthys bidens | reverse complement strand
ACAATATTATATTATACATTCATACATGCATATATATTTTATATATATACACATACATATTATAAATATTATATATGCATAAAATATATATACACATAAAATATTATATATGCATGTATGAATGTATTATATATATTTATATATATATATATAAATAAATATTTATTCAATTCTAATATATGCATTTATTTTAATCTCACACATGCATCTGCTTTTTTCCTTTTTATAACGGGACGTTTTCTATACTATAATTTCTATAATAAAATACATATGTGATATCTTATTATTAAGTATTTAGCATCAAACAAACAATATAATTCTTATTTTTAGTGAATATAGATTACTTAAAAAACGATTACGCAACTGTCGAGGCGACGTGCACCAAGAAGGTTATGTAAATCGCTATTAAACGAAAGAAGAAGGAAGTAGATTGGCGCTCTTTTTCTTAGCGTCTGTCTCCATGGAGAATCAGGGATTCGTCGCTCGGGTGAGAATGTCTGTTAACCGGGAACATACTCTGGGTCGGCTGAACTTACTCCCCGATGCGTTTTTGAACCAGCGTATGGTTCAAGCGAGGGTATGTGTGACGGTGAGATAAGCTTGCTTCCTGTATGACTCCGCAAAAGACAGCAATTTAACAACCTCTTTCAAGGTCCAGAGAGGAACTAAAAACATTGTTAAGACGGTTGACGTGACTGCAGCGGTTCACCCTTAATTTTACGACGCAACTTTTTCTGCGCCAAAACGAAACCAAAAGAATGAATTTATTCAAGAATATCCTGTCTCGATCTCCCACGTTGTTTACGTCCAGCGCTGCCAGGTTCTACAAAATAACGACTTTGTTCAACAATATCTAGTGATGACGGATTGAAGCTGCACGAATCTTTTGTGTCGAATCAGTGGTTCGGAGCGCGTATCAAACTGCCCAAACCATTGAAATTTCGAACGTTTCATAACACTTATAGAAATCCCCTGACTTTAGCACTTTGATACGTGCTCTGAACCACTAAAGATTCGTGCAGCTTCATGAATCAGCGTTTTGAAATCGGCCATCACTATATTTTGTTGAATAAAGTTGTTATTTTGGCGCACAAAAAGTATTCTCATTGCTTCATAATATTGAAAGTGTTCATTATCCGTCAATAGAGACTCACTGAACCGTCGGATTTCATCAAAAATATCTTCATTTGTGTTGTGAAGATGAACGAAGATCTTACGGGTGAAGAACCACATGAACGTGAGGAACTAATGACTGAATTCTCATTTTTGGCTGAACTAACCCTGTAAATGTCTTATTAAAATGACAGGAAATAGATTATGACAGAATTTTTACTTTCCGTCAAAAATGATGGACAACGAGAGTCTAATGCAAGCACAAATCAGGCCGCACGCAGCTGGAAATTTTCGGCTGTTGAAATTTCGGTGCGTCACCATGTAAAATGATGTTCTTGGAAGAGTATTGCGAGGAGGGATTTTCATTGAATAGTAACAAAGCTACAATATCACAACACTTCACACAAAACTGGTCATTTCAACACTTTTATACTTCTTTTTTTTTATCTCATTAAGCTTTTTTTGTTGCTGTGAATGGTTATTGAATACCTATTGCACTGACATGAATTTGCTTTTCTTTTAGCCCAACGGATATTTATTTCCAACATGCCAAAAGTGGGACAAACAAACAAACACTTAACCTTAAACCCATGAATGGATGTGAACCGATTCCGTAAGCGTCTTACCAAGATCCACATTTGAGGCCCAAAAAGCAGATCGACACTGGAACCGAACGACGCTCTGGGGAACGTACGAGATGTTGCACTTTGCTCGCATGAGGTACTGGATTTGACATGTTATCTAAGAGGGGAAGTGAAATGTGAGAGAGCATCAGCAGCCCGTCACAATTATAACACAACATAATTTGAGCCAATCGTGATTATTTGGGACAGCCACTTGATATTTAGATAAACACTGTCTTGACAATAGAAAGACACTTACCAACCGCTTACAGTACAGGAGGGCCGTTCCACTGTTACTGGCTGTGGCCCACTTTGTGAAGTTGATCACATGGTCGAGATGTGTGGAGAGTGACGTCACGTCCTGTTGCTGCTTTTTCAGGAGGGTTTCATGGTCCTTTGTAATTGCCTAAAAAAAAAAAAAACATGCGTATGTAACGTCACACTAGCTAGGTTATATATTCAAAGTAGCAAATTTAACTTCTGAACATTAGAAGTTGTGGTGTTTCCATTCCACGCGTTTGAGAGAAGAAAACCGTCACTTCCTGGACAAATTAGCACAAAATATCTGCAATAAAAATGGAACAATCTTTCTACGCGTATTTGACGTTCCCGTTTAAATGCACGTAAAAATAGGTGGATGGAAACGTTCAAATGCGACAGCAATGCTTCTCAACTGGTTGTGCTCCAGCACACAGAATTGACATAGACATTAAATGGCAAAAAAAAATCCAAAATTATATTTAATAACACCTTTAAGAACTGAGAAATAACTTAACCCCGGATTATCGTCATTCGAAACGCAGCTTTTGACCCAGGGTGAAAGAACGTTTCACATTTGCACCACTTAGCACCGCTTTTTACACAGGGTTATGAAACCCTGCTCCGCATTCTGGTGCCAAACCAGCACGGTGTGAAACAATACGGTGTTAGAATCTAGTTTTAACAATCGCGTGTCTCGTATTTGTATGGAAACACTGTGCATTGTATAATAAAAAAAAAATAAAAAAAAAACTGTAAATTCAGCGTTTGAGAGGAAAAAACTGACAGAAAACACGACAATTTGAGTGAAGAGACGTACGTACTGCGTTTACGCACCGTCGCTGACACCAAATGTGCAAGAAGAATGTTAACCTTGGGTTTGGTTTAGGAGTACCCAGGATTAATTGCTATCCCCGGGTAAATTTTAGAAAGATAAACCAGGACTAGAATGACCCAGGGTTATTTCATGGGTGAAAAGGCCTAATATGTACTTAAAATAGGGTTAGGAAGTGGTTTAAAGGTTAGTTGCACAATTTATAGTAATTAATATAGTAAGAACATGTAACAGGCACTGTAAAATAAAGCGTCACCGAATTGTCTTTTGCTTCGTGAAGACGTCGGCACGTCCAAATTTGACAAGCTTCTGCCGAGTGACTTCAGGTTAATAAGCCTATCAATATTTCCATGTCAATTATGTAGTATCATTTGGTTTTATAACCAGCGTTTGCGTAACCCACCAGTTGGGAAGCACTGCTCTTGATGATGATGATGATGATGAAGAAGAAATGTTGGACACTACCTCGAGTTGATTGACTAATAACTTCCCCTTCCTGTTGATCTCCATGATGAGATTGCAGATGGATTTCTTGATCTCATTAGCCACAGTCTTGCGATTTTCATCCACTTGTTGAAGACTGACAAAAACAGGAAAAAAATGTCCTTAAAATGAACAGTTTTCCTGACAAATTCATTTTCACCACTTCTACTTCATGTCATTTTTAAAAGTCATTAAGGAATTCTAGTGAAATGTCTCTTGCTGAGCACAACCGGAAAAATGTAAGCTTTTTTTGGTCATCCGAACCCTTTAGAAGTAAAAGATGTGCTCATAACATACCCATTGTTAATGGTATTAGACACGTCCTCGATAGCTTTCTTCTTCTCTTGAAGTTGGCAGGTCATATTTTCCAGATGTTCCTTGTGGTTCTTATACGCATCTTCTAGAAATTGGTAACTGTAGTGGAAAATCCTTGAGTTATTTGTGATGGCAATGACATTTGCATTCAAGTTAAAGCAATAACGTACTACATAAAGACCCAAAAATTACGATTCGGTCATCATTTATTCACCCTCATTTCAAACCTGTATGACTTCCTTCAGCAGAACACAGAGGAGGATTGAAGGAACTGTTTTGGTGACCACTGACAATTGTATTTCTCAAAATATCTTCATTTATGCTCAACAGAGGAAAGGAAGACGCACAGAATCTTCCTTTTTTTTTTGTGGCCCTCATCCAACCCTAATAAAGCTCTTCGGGATCGACTGAAAATGGGTGGAAACGACTTTTCAGGACAGAGTACAGTGGTTCAACCCAAAAAAACTAAATAACGACTTTATTCAACAATATCTAGTGATGCCCCATTTCAAAACACTGATTCATGAATCTTTTGTGTCGAATCAGTGGTTCAGAGCGCCAAAGTCACGTGATCTCAGTAAACGAGGCTTCGTTACGTCATCAGTGATTCGACATTTCAACAGTTCACATGATTTTTGCAGTTTGATATGCAAATGAACCACTGATTCCAATCAAAAGATTCATGAATCAGTGTTTTGAAATCAGCCATGACTAGATATTGTTGAAAACCTGTTATTTTACCTGCTATTATTAGTCGCTTTATAATATTAAGGTTGAACCACATGAACTGTTTTCAATATGTTTTAGTGTCTTTCTGTTCATCTGAAAGTGTTCATTGGAGACTTTGGATTTCATCAAAAATATCTTCATTTGTGTTGTGAAGATGAACGAAGATCTTACGGGTGAAGAACCACATGAACGTGAGGAACTAATGACCGAGTTTTAATTTTCGGGTGAATTAACCCTTTAAACATTATGCATGAGGCTGGTGTGACAACTATTCTTTCAATGATTTCTTACTACAGCTATAAAGTCTCAAACGCATGACATGAACGTGGGCCGTACTTATGGTCCTTGTGTTTGAGAAGCTGACAATCTCTGCAGGTGAGGCGATCGCAGGTTTCACAGAACAGCTTCAGCGGCTCCTGTCGGTGGATGTCGCAGAAGACGGGCTTCTGAGTGGACGCGCCCATCGCCTCTGTGAACGAACAGGAAGACACGTTCATTTGTGAACCTTCAGACATGCACTCCTGCAAGTTAGAAGAGTTTATTTGCAGTAGTTTCTGTAGAAGGCCATGAACAGCGTACCTAAAACTCAAGTCACACGATTTATATGTATATGATGTAACGGGTCATTTTTTTGACCATAGACCTTAATGATAATAATAATAATAAAAAAAAAAAGATATGACATGTAAAGTATGTAAGGTAGTACAACTAGATCTCTTTTATTGAATGCAAAAGGTTAATTATATTTTGCAATGTATAAAGGTATCAAAGTGTCAAAAGTCATTCGTTTAAATGTGGTTTCATATGTATATCTTGAAATGTAATAAATGCATATATCTTTTATTCTGGCATGATTTTATAACATCATACATCAACATAGTGCAAAATCATTTTAAAATTATGTGCACAAGTCGTTACCTTGTTACGAGAAAGAATGTCCGGAAAAATTTCACTGATGTCATTCGGAGTCACCGATATAAACGGACCATTTTCGGCCAGTGGCATGTGACAGGATGTGACATCATTCAGACACAAGGTCATGAAGCAAAGTAACGAACTCTCTTTAAATATTTGAAAAATTCACTTTCTGATACATATGTCCCCAAATATCAGTACAACCGCTATTAAAAAAAAATGAAAAATGTTGTAATATTTTACAAAACTTGCACTCAATGTTTGATTGTCCTTTAGTTAGTCAGCCTGATAGCCGTGTTTGAAAGCATCGTCATTCGGTGAAACCGAATTTTTTTTTGTGACAAATTTTGTCCATCTTGTAAATGACAAAAGTAGTGTTAATTGAATATGAAAACCACAATCTCATTGTCAACACTTAATAAAACTTGAAGTTTTTCTTCACACTTTTAAAAACCTTTTTCGTCGACGACCCATATACAGCATTTAAAAAAAACTTATAAAAATGGCAGCTGTAGTTGCCAGAACTTTACAGTAAAAACAACAAAGAAAAACAATTTAGAATTTTACATGTTGAGTTTACAGTAAATAAAATGAACATTCCATAAACTGATATATTAATGTTAATATCGCCTACTGAGGCACTGAATGATTTTGTCCCTTTATAATACACTGACAGACGAGATATCCATATGTAGAAGAATCTTTTCCACATGATGTGCTGTTGGGGATGTTTTCATCCACTATGGGGAATTTTTGAGTCTTAATTTGGCCGTAACTTTCTCCGTGTTTCAGCAAATGGAATGATTTTTGGTGACGAATCTTTTTTTGACACATATTTTGGGAAAATGCTTTGAAAATGTTCAAAAACTCAACAGTGGGCAAATTCACGACCCTTTCGTTATGATTTTAAGTGCTTTAAAAATGTATCAGAGAAATATTTTTTTCAAATGTTTTTGCTTAAATCTATTAATCAACCTCAGTCCTGATCAAAACTACTAAATTTAAAAAAAAAAAAATCTGGATTTTAACTCTTTAATTGCCAAATTCAAAAATGATGTCACTGATTTGGGAAAAAAACACACAAAATGACTTATTTTCAGTATAAAATGTGATTGTGCACTGATTTTTTTTGCCTTTTATCACAGTCTTGGACGTGTCAAAGAGTAGAAACAACATTGGCTTTGATGCATTGTTAGTTTTTGTGCAGCATCAGATTTACTGTTCGTGGCTGTTTTTGCCCCGTTGACTTCCATTATAACCACATTTTTTTGAAAGCAAAGCCAGCATGGTGACACACAACACTAAGAAACACTAAAAAAAAAACCTAGGAAGAAAAATTGTCATTATAATGAAAATGCATCAGATATGAAGCGTCACTCAAGGTTGTCAATTTACTGTTTTTCACTGTAAAATGTTTTTTCTCTTCCAGAAACTGTAAACTTGACAGTATTTCACTGTAAAATGGCATTAAATGCCTTGTGAGATTCATTACAATTTAAGAGTGTATCTAATAAGGTAACTTGGTCATGGTTTAAGTCGTAGCACTTCCAGGTTCTGCATCAAAAATACCTGATCAAAAGATCTGGAACTGGATTAAATATATTGACTGTTGCGATTCCAAATGGGTTTAATGACCTGTAACTCTCACTGTTGGCCAGAGGAGAACTGACCCCGACTAAGCCTGGTTTCTCCCAAGGTTTTTTTTCTCCATTTGTTGGAGTTTTGGTCCTTTGTCTTGCTTAAGTTGGGGACACTTGCTTGATATTCAGCAGTGTTTTTGGTGTCGTTGTATGCGAACTGAGCTGAGCCGGACGATTACGTCACTGTTTTCTGCAGTTCTGATATACATAAATTAACTAGACTAATAACTACTAATATTTGCAACGGAATGAATCAATAATATATAGAATAAGCTGCACAATGACACCATTTTCTTATTAATGTAAAGCTGCTTTGCCACAATTCGCATTGTAAAAAGCGCTATATAAATAAAGATGACTAGACTTGACAAATGTTTAGGGTCAAACCTGAGGACATTTCCGTTATTTGCCGGACCGTGTGATCTCTGGTGAACTTCACACGCTGATGAGCGTCGATGCAGGTGACGCACAGAAACTCCACACACTCCACGCAGAAACCGCTGGCCTCGGTGTTATCGTCGCAACTCATGCAGAGCTGAGGGCAGAAGATGCGATGTCAACTAATGCAGTTCATCAGAGACATAATTCATTACGGTTTAAAAACATTATAGGCAGGGTCGAGGAGTAACGAAATACAAGTAACTTAGTTACGTATTTAAAATACACAATTTGAGTGACTGTGTTTGATTTGAAATGGGTGGTAATCAGATTACAGTTCCATCTGAAAAGTGTTTTAGATTACCAAAGTGATTACTTTGAGTTTTAATGTCATTTAAACAGCGATTGGTGATTCTCTGACTCTGACCGTCTGATAAAGACGAGTTCAGTTTCATCAACATTTAATACTTTTAAGAGGATCATAAAAATGTTGTTATTTTTATTTAGTTCTGTCCTGAACAAGACAAAATGACTGAATTTATAAAGAAATTGCCAACTGTCCTGTCCTGACCTGATGATCCACGACTGTTTTCATGTCTTGAGAGTCATTTTATAATTATAATGAGTTTACATCTCATAATTCTGACTTTTCTCAATATTGTGAGTTTATATCCCATAATTATGACTTTATAACTCACAATTGCAACTTTATATCACACAATTCTGAGGGAAAAAGTCAGAATAGTGAGATAAAAACTCACAATGATCTTTTTTGTGTTTGTTCCACACTTATTAGTATTCTAGAGTATTTCGATTAAGTCACTAAACTTGAGTAATGTAACGAAATACGTTACAAATGACTTTTTAAAGCATGTATTTTGTAATCTGTAGTGAAATACACTTTAAAAGTGACCAACCCAACCCTGACTATAGTGCATCAGTAGCATGATTTTAAAGTGATAGTTCACCCACAAATGAAAATCGCCATCATTTACTCGCCCTCAAGTTGTTCCGAACTTGTAAATTTCTTTGTTCAATAGATATTTGGAGGAATGTTTGTCACCAAGCAGAACTCGACCCCCATCGACTACCATAGTAGGAAAAAAAAATACTATGGTAGTCAATGGGAGGCGAGATCTTCCTTTGTCTTCAGCTGAACAAAGAAATTTATACAGGTTTGGAACAACTTGAGGGCGAGTAAATGATGACGATTTTCATTGTTGGGTGAACTACACCTTTAAGAAGCATTATGGGCAGACGCAGACACGCACCTGACAGCTCTTTTCCATCGTGCTGCTTGGCACTTCCACAGAATCCTTAACAAAGAAGTTATCCAAGACCTCAACATCCATACACTCCTGCTGACAGACTGGACAGCGGATCATGTTCACTAATGTAACAAGAGAGAAAAGCAGGAAAACATATTCACCAGCATGTCACAAGATACAAAAGAAGAGATGTTATTACATAATACTACAAAATGAAAAACAAAAATCCATTTCGATTATCAATACGGGGCTTAATTCATAGTAGGATACTTGATAATAACGCGCCTTTAAACAAATTAAATAACTGCCTTATGCCGTTTCCTCCTTCATTTGGAGATTTAATATGACAATATGTTTACGATTGATACCGTAGATGCGATTGATTGATCGATTAATTATAGATTATTTGGACTGATTAAAAGAAATAGCTAAAAAATTTGCATTATTTCTCCACGGTTTATACAGAAGTAAAACCGGGGGTCACAAATATATGACGACACGGACCAATTCACTGGTTAAAATTGTGGCCATCTCTAGATTTAAACCTTTTTGGAAACATTTGGGATTACGCAAGTGCGCAAAATATAACAATGTTCTAGTGGTTCTGGATGCAAAATACACACAGAATGCGCCAAAGTGCATTTATTTTTAAATTCTAACATACTGACTGTAGATATAAGCTTAGCATTTCTAGGATGAGCATCAGTCAGTGTGTATTTAAAGAAAATAAACATAAACATTTGCATATTCAGACGTCACAGCACATAAAGGAGTTTTGAAATGACTAAACCGTTGCCAAAGCAGAATCCTGGAGAAACAGATTCATCTGAAAGGTACATTTATTCTATGGCTTATATCCCAGTCATATGAATATATACATAATTAATGGACCATATTTAAATTGATATTATTACACGGCGCTATGGAATACTTGATTCTGATTGGACAATCGTGCCATCCAGCGGCATGTTATTCCGCGATAACAACCGCTGAAAACAGATAAAAATAAATAAATAAATAACGACTTTTCAACAATATCTAGTGAGGGCCGATTTCAAAACACTGATTCATGAATCTTTGGTTTCGAATCAGTGGTTCGGGAGCGCCAAAGTCACGTGATTTCAGTCAATGAGGCTTCCTTACGTCATTAGTGATTCACGTGACTTTGGCAGTTTGATACACGAACCGAATCACTGATTCAAAACAAAAGATTCGTAAAGCTTGTTTTGAAATCGCGCATCACTAGATATGGTTGAATAAAGTCGTTATTTTGTTTTTTGGCGCACAAATATAACAATCTACCTTACAATATTAAGGTTGCACCACTGTGCTCACATGAACTGATTCAAATATGTTTTAGTATCGCTCTGGGCATCTGAAAGTGTTCATTATCTGTCAATAGAGACTCACTGAGCATCAAAAACATCTTAGTTCGTGATCTGAAGATGAACGAAGGTCTTATAGGTGTAGAACAACCGCTGAAAACAGATAACGTAGCCTCATCCGGGTTAGTCAGAATACGTTTTGTGCTTCGAAAAAAAACCGACTTTTCAACAATATCTAGTGAGGGCCGATTTCACAACACTGATTCATGAATGTTTTGATTCGAATCAGCGGTTCGGGAGCGCCAAAGTCACGTGATTTCAGTCAACGAGGCTTCGTTACGTCATTAGTGATTCACGTGACTTTGGCAGTTTGATACACGAACCGAATCACTGATTCAAAACAAAAGATTCGTAAAGCTTGTTTTGAAATCGCGCATCACTAGATATGGTTGAATAAAGTCGTTATTTCGTTTTTTTGGCGCACAAATATAACAATCTACCTTACAATATTAAGGTTGCACCACTGTGCTCACATGAACTGATTCAAATATGTTTTAGTATCGCTCTGGGCATCTGAAAGTGTTCATTATCTGTCAATAGAGACTCACTGAGCATCAAAAACATCTTAGTTCGTGATCTGAAGATGAACGAAGGTCTTATAGGTGTAGAACAACCGCTGAAAACAGATAACGTAGCCTCATCCGGGTTAGTCAGAATACGTTTTGTGCTTCGAAAAAAAACCGACTTTTCAACAATATCTAGTGAGGGCCGATTTCAAAACACTGATTCATGAATGTTTTGATTCGAATCAGCGGTTCGGGAGCGCCAAAGTCACGTGATTTCAGTCAACGAGGCTTCGTTACGTCATTAGTGATTCACGTGACTTTGGCAGTTTGATACACGAACCGAATCACTGATTCAAAACAAAAGATTCGTAAAGCTTGTTTTGAAATCGCGCATCACTAGATATGGTTGAATAAAGTCGTTATTTTGTTTTTTGGCGCACAAATATAACAATCTACCTTACAATATTAAGGTTGCACCACTGTGCTCACATGAACTGACTCAAATGTGTTTTAGTATCGCTCTGTTCATCTGAAAGTGTTCATTATCTTGTCTCACTGAGCATCAAAAATACATCAGTTCGTGATCTGAAGATGAACGAAGGTCTTATAGGTGTAGAACAACCGCTGAAAACAGATAACGTAGCCTCATCCGGGTTAGTCAGAATACTTTTTGTGCTTCGAAAAAAACGACTTTTCAACAATATCTAGTGAGGGCCGATTTCAAAACACTGATTCATGAATCTTTTGTTTCGAATCAGCGGTTCGGGAGCGCCAAAGTCACGTGATTTCAGTCAATGAGACTTCGTTACGTCATTAGTGATTCACGAACCGAATCACTGACTCAAAACAAAAGATTCGTAAAGCTTGTTTTGAAATCGCGCATCACTAGATATGGTTGAATAAAGTCGTTATTTTGGCGCACAAATATAACAATCTACCTTACAATATTAAGGTTGCACCACTGTGCTCACATGAACTGACTCAAATGTGTTTTAGTATCGCTCTGTTCATCTGAAAGTGTTCATTATCTGGTCTCACTGAACATCAAAAATACATCAGTTCGTGATCTGAAGATGAACGAAGGTCTTATAGGTGTAGAACGACGTGAAGGTGAGGAATAAATGACAGAATGTCCATGTTTAAGAGGAATCGTTAGTAAAGAGCATCTCTTACACTGTTTGGCGTTGCTGGCTGTGCTGGCAGGTGTGTTGTGAGCAGGTAAACATCTCTTACAGAAGGAGTGCAGGCAGGGCAGCAGTTTCGGCTCTCTGCTGCTGAAGCTGAGCTTACACACGGGACACACGTCCATCAGAGCCATCATCATCATCTTCACACTGCCCTGACCTTCATCAGCGCGCTTACTCTCCGCCTCATTCTCCACGATGATCACCACATCGTCAGATTCGATCTTCTCACTCACATCCATCGTTTTATTTCAGGAACACCATCAGCATGAACATCTGAGATTCACATCGGAGCCGCAGTCCGCGCGCTCGTCTTAGCGAGCGTCTGAATAAATGTAGCGTTACAACGCGACGGACATGCAAAACATTGAGAATTCCGCTCGCTTATTGGCGCCCCATCAATCGTGAATTAAGTTTATCACTGCAACACAACGCTGTGTTTTTACCAGAAGCAGATGATGATGATGATGATGACGACCAGAGGCCACAATTATGACGTCTCGTGGCCTCCATTGTGACGTGTCCCCACGGCAGCCGGGAGAGGACACAAGTCTCGGAGGAAACGCGCAGTAAAGGTAAAACGCGAACTCGTATTACGTTAATTCCGAGCAAGTGGAGGCAGCATTAGTGCCGTAAAACCACGTTTATGAATAGGCTATACGACGCTTATTCATAAACACAGATTTACGGTACTAATGCTGCCTCCACTTGCCCGGAATTAACGTAAATACGAGTTTCATAGGTAGAAATTGCACATTGAACGCCCTCCAATTCAGTTGAATGCAATGATCGTAGTCACGACTTCAGAAATGTGGGAAAAAAATATATAAAAATAATACTTTGAATAGTGTGTGAGTTGTTCTTTTTTTTAATTTCACCTCTTTCATATTTTTATTATTTTATTTGAGTGTTAATAAAACAGTTAGCACGAAACGAGTGAAAATAATTGTGTACGCCACTGTCAGGTGCTTCGTGTTACTTTTCTCTGCGATGGGAAGGATTAACCAATCACAGTTGACTAATTATTGGCGAAGGGTTTAGCGAATAATAATAATAAAAAAAAAAAATAGATGAAATTTGAAAGCGGCTTGAACCGTTGACATAATAAAATATTGTATTTTATTATGTTTATGGCTTGAACTAGAGAAATTGACTTTTTCACGTTTAATGAAAGACTTCATTAAATATTTTGTTTGTTGTGTCGTCGTTGTTGTTTTTCAACCGTTTAATAATGATAAAATAATACCGCCAAATATATATATATTTTTTGTGTCTCCATTTGCACAAACAGCAAAAGAAAACGCCACAATTGTGTTGTCATAACTTTCAAAAAGAGGTGAAAAAAATAAAGAGCGATTGATAAAGACGGAGAGAAATTTTTACAGTCACTCCATAGCTGATGTGCTATAAACTCCCGCCCTTTTTTGTAATTTGATGGAAATGGGATATAATACATATATAGTATAGGCTTCTAAATGTACATGTATTAAAAAAATAAATAAATAAATAAAAAATTTGCCGGATTTACGATGACCGTAAAAAACGCATGATCAAAGTCTGTGAAAATGGTATATAGGTTTAGTACATTTTTAATCCCAAGAAAGCAAAAATTTTAACCCACTGGATTTTTTTGAAAAATCAAAAATTGGGGATATAAAACTACAGGAGTCATTATGAGGTAAATAATGCTTTAATTCATTTTAAGTACATTTTTGATGTGACTTTCAGTCGTTCTCTTTGTGTAAATCTAATTGAGTTCAAAGCTTTTTTCCACATTAATTGTGCACATCTAGTATAAATATGTGGTCTTGTTTCAATAGTACAGTGCATACTTTTTTTCTTCATTTATCCTGCAAGCATGGAAGTGAAATGTGACGTCATGCCTCATCATCATGTCCATATTGCAGATTAAAATATATATATATATATATAGGCCTACAAGACAAACTAAAATTGTCAATAAAAACAATTATATATATACTTATTCAAGCAGGTGTTACCACAGCATGAAGGGAACATGGGGTAGAAATCTCCAGTCCCAGCATATCAGTTACCTGGAACTGAAAGGGGTGTTGTCAACAGTAAATCACTTTTTAAACCAGAACACGAACGAACTAATTCTGTCTGAAAATATGCCAATCCATCACCAGGGTGGCACAACATCATTGAACTCCTTCAGGCTGCACACAAACCACGCCTTCGGGCAGATGTCCACCGGGGCAGCGTAGTTGAACGTGTCGTTGCGGAATCTTCCTCTGTCGAGAGATTGGCAACTCAATCCGGAGTCAGTTCAGTTGATTTGGAACACGAGACAGCAGATGTGAATCTATTTGTCAGTCAGTGAAATGTCTCAAATGGTTCTAGCCGAGCAAGAAAACAGTGAAAGATTGTCAAGTGTGGTGACCCATTCTCAAAATTTGTGCTCTGCACTTATCCCATCCAAGTGCACACACACCCGGAGCAGTGGGCAGCTACCCAGGATTAAAGGTGGAGAGAGGAATCTCCACCTTCAATTCCTACCGGCATGGGAATCGAACCAACAACCTTCAGGTTACAAGCCCGACTCCCTCACCACTAGGCCACGACTACCCCTCTAATCAAATCCACCCGGTTCACTTTCTAGCTGCATTTAGAAGCCACGACCATCATCAGAATTATTTTTAAGGAAGTTTATGTACATTTAGTTTACTTTAAACTGTTAATTTTACAAAAATAAAAGCCGAGAGGGTAGTCGTGGCCTAGTGGTGAGGGAGTCGGGCTTGTAATCAGAAGGTTGCTGGTTCGATTCCCACACTGGCAGGAATTGAAGGTGGGGATTGTGAATGAACAACACTCTCTCCACCTTCAATACCATGACTAAAGTGACCTTGAGCAAGACATCTGACCCCTAATTGCTCCCCTTGTAAGTCGCTTTACAGTCACCTTCAATTCCTGTCGGCGTGGGAATCGAACCAGCAACCTTACAAGTCCTTTTTTTACATTACATTTACATTTTTATTCATTTAGCAGATGCTTTTATCCAAAGCAACTTACAAGGGGAGCGATTAGGGGTCAGGTGTCTTACTCAAGGGCACTTTAGTCATGGTGTTGAAGGTGGAGAGAGTGCTGTTCATTCACAATCCCTACCTTCAATTCCTTTGAGAATTGAACCAGCAACCTTCACGCTACAAGTCCAACTCCCTCACCATTAGGCCACGACTACCCTGAGGTTCACTAGGGCAGGATGTCATGGCTCACAACTGGCGTGTGGTGTCCTGTACACGGTTTCTCCATTTCAAATCATTTGGTTAGTTTTAAATCACATTCGGATATCGAACTTTGTGCTGGCCAAGTAGGTTGTGGTTTTCCAGTGGAGTCCTGAGGCTTTTTCACTAAAGTTATTGAGTCAGTATTTTTACGCACCAGTGTTGGTTTCACGCAGCAGGCCTCAGGATGCATTAGGGACATTTTTCTCTAAAACCCTGAACACACCCGTTTTTTTCTCAGTGTGTTCCACACCATCGGCTAAAGTTGGTCCTCGTCAGCTTTTCTTCGGCCGTTGAATCGGCATCTGGCTGTCGGTGAGAGAGAACTCTGATTGGCTGTTCAGTATAGCAAACGAGTCAGTTCATGAGAATATAAGCAAAAGTTATGAAAGCAGGTGAATAAGTCATGACGGCACCGACAGAAGGTTGCTCTAATTTTACCTGAGGCAGACGTGAGGCGACAAAACCGTCAGGTTTCGTTGTCGCTAGTTCTTTGACCTCAGGTTGGTGTGTCCTGGCCTTTAACTATTTTTTTTTCCATTTCATTTTTCATCATTTAGCAGACGCTTTTATCCAAAGCGACTTACAAGGGGAGCAATTAGGGGTCAGGTGTCACTTTAGTCATGGTATTGAAGGTGGAGAGAGAGCTGTTCATTCACAATCCCCACCTTCAATTCCTGCTGGTGTGGGAATCGAACCAGCAACCTTCAGGTTACAAGCCCGACTCCCACACCATTAGGCCATGACTACTCCATACTACTAACTATGACCAATTATTTATTTATTTATCAAGTGTTCCCCCTTCTCAGACTTGCTTATTGGATAAAGCAAGTTTACCATGAGGTCTCAACTCGATACAGTGAGATGCCACAGGATCCACAGGATTCAGCTGCAACTCTAATCAAACACAGCTGCCTGTGATTTTACAATAATCCTAAAGACTTTGGTTAGATTTTTTTCAGGTGTTTTTGATTAGGGTGGGAGCGAAACTTCGCTCACATCGTTTTCAGTTCTATATGCTTAATGTGGCTTCGACACCAAACACCTCGACAACAGGGCCGGGCAACCAAATACACTTGTGAAGAAAATTCTTCAAGTGCAACGATTTTAAAGAAAGTTCAATAACCACATGTATGCTCTTGTTCAGTAAATTGTTAATGCATGTCTTGAAGTTTTGGTGGGATACTAATTTTGTCCAGATTCAGAATGTCCCTTTAATGATAAATACAGGTGCTGGTCATATAATTAGAATATCATCAAAAAGTTGATTTATTTCACTAATTCCATTCAAAAAGTGAAACTTGTATATTACATTCACTAATTACACACTGACTGATATATTTCAAATGTTTATTTCTTTTCATTTTGATGATTATAACTGACAACTAAGGAAAATCCCAAATTCAGTATCTCAGAAAATTAGTATATTACTAAAGACCAATACAGAGAAAGGATTTTTAGAAATCTCGGCCAACTGAAAAGTATGAGCATGTCCAGCACTCAATACTCAGTCGGGGCTCCTTCTGCCTGAATCACTGCAGCAATGCGGCGTGGAGTCGGTCAGTCTGTGGCGCTGCTCAGGTGTTATGAGAGCCCAGGCTGCTCTGATAGTGGCCTTCAGCTCTTCTGCATTGTTGAGTCTGACATTTTGCATCTTCCTCTTCACAATACCACATCGATTTTCTATGGGGTTAAGGTCAGGCGGGTTTGCTGGCCAATTAAGAACAGGAATACCATGGTCCTTAAACCAGGAACTGGTTGCTTTGGCACTGTGTGCAGGTGCAAAGTCCTGTTGGAAAATGAAATCTGCATCTCCATAAAGTTGGTCAGCAGCAGGAAGCATGAAGTGCTCTAAAACTTCCTGGTATATGGCTGCGTTCACCTTGGACCTCAGGAAAACACAGTGGACCAACACCAGCAGATGACATGGCACCCCAAACTGTGGAAAATTTACTCTGGACCTCAAGCAATGTGGATTGTGTGCCTCTCCTCTCTTCCTCTTCCTTCCAAAGGAAATGCAAAATTTACTTTCATCAGAGAACATCACTTTGTTCGAGAGTCACAAGGAATGCGACAGCTGAAACCCATGTCTTGCATACGTCTGTGCGTGGTGGCTCTTGAAGCACTGACTCCAGCTGCAGTCCACTCTTTGTGAATATCTTTTGAATGGGTTTTGTTTCACAATCCTCTCCAGGGTGCGGATATCCCTATTGCTTGTACACTTTTTCTACCACATCTTTTCCTTCCCTTCGCCTGTCTATTAATGTGCTTGGACACAGAGATCTGTGAACAGCCAGAGTCTTTTGTAATGACCTTTTGTGTCTGCCCTCCTTGTGCAAGGTGTCAATGGTTGTCTTTTGGACAACTGTCAAGTCAGCAGTCTTCCCCATGATTGTGTCCTACAGAACTAGACTGAGACCATTTAAAGGCCTTTGCAGGTGTTTTGAGTTAATTAGCTGATTAGAGTGTGGCACGAGGTGTCGTCAATATTGAACCTTTTCACAACATTCTGATACTGAATTTGGGATTTTCCTTAGCTGTCTGTTATAATCATCAAAATGAAAAGAAATAAACATTTGAAATATATCAGTCTGTGTGTAATGAAAGAATATAATATACAAGTTTCACTTTTTGAATGGAATTAGTGAAACAAATCAACTTTTTGATGATATTCTAATTATATGACCAGCACCTGTAGATGGGTGATACACATTGCAGACCCTTGTGAAAGGTTTATCTTCCATTCAGGTGGTCTTATTGGTTATACATATAACCATGGTTTTCTGACTGGCTCAAGACTGCCAGAGTCTATGAGAAGACTTCTAATAAAGTTGTAGGCAGGCGTTTATTGGCAGAAATGTCATCAAGGTCACAAGCTTTTATTTAGGGTTCTCGACAAGCAGAAGGACATGAAGGTATTCCACTCAGTTATGCTCTCTCGTGGCCATCCACCAATCACAGAACCACGGTTTCAACGCTTAAAGTGTTAGTTCACCCAAAAATGAAATTTCTGTCATTAAGTACTCACCCTCGACCTTAGGACTTTTTGTTTATCTGCAGAAAAGATCTTCAGATATTTTTGATGAAATCTGAGGGTTTCTGAACCACACAGACCTTTAGAGGCCCAGAGAGTTATTAAAGACATCGTTAAAATGGTCCATGTGACAACAGTGGTTCAACCTTAATGTTATGAAGCAACAAGAATACTTTTTGTGCGAAAAAACTTGAACGGTCATCAAACGCAATTCAGCACTTCGTAAGATTAAGGTTGAACCACGGTAGTCACGTCGACCGTTTTAACCAACTGTAAAACTAAACTGCGGCATATAAATAATTGGCAGACTTCCTCGAAATTAAATAAACATGTTTTTACTAATAATATATGCTAGGAGACAATAGGTGGGTCAATCTAGACACTTTTATTTAAAGGCACAGAAGGCTCACAGCTGCACCTCAGTTTTACAGGTGATGTGGTTGTGGAAACTATTAGTACTTCCAAAAACTGTCCAAATGTTTAGCTCTTGAAAAAAAAAACAAAAAAAACAACTAACATAGTAAAAGTTAAAACACAAATTTAAAATAAAATAAAAAATACCACAGCCAATATTATTCATTTTACATTCATACAACATTAATATTGAATATTTATACACTTTTATGACTGCATTTGATAGCTTGAAAATGTCAAGTACACAGAATCGGATATTTTTCTCTATAAAGAATTAAGGATGCAATTTTTTTTTCCTTTTTTAAATTTGGAAAATCAGCAAGCTGAAGAGAAAAGACAAAATCTACAAGGAGTTTAAATGTTCTAGAAGGACTTTAATGTTGTAGTTTTAAGAAAGATACAGAAGATATGAACGACAGGAGAATGAGACCGTATAAGAATGACACAAGAAGTACAAAGGTCTTTGGACATGTAGATGTTTGATGAAGTTGTAAATAAGTTATTAAATAATAAAGAATTTCTTTCCTTTTTTTCTTAGACGTAAAATAAAACAAGGATTTTAAAGATTCTACATGCACAACACCTTGCCAAAAGGAAGAAAAAAAGAAAGAAGCTAACATCAGATTGTTAGGGAAATGCACCAGTGCATGTGTGTTTCATAAGACTGGGCGTTATCGTTTGGTAACTATTTGTCATAATTTGCCTAAGTGAGTCATCATCACAGGTCAGTCTGGCATCTTTTCTCCCCTAAAGCCTGCCGGCAAAAGGGTGGAGTTATAAATCAACCGTTTCAATAAGGAATAAACTGTTAAAGCAAAGCCTCGACAGAGCTGTAGAGCAGTCGCAGATAAGTGTAGCTGTGGGAAGTGGCAGTTCTTACACAGAGGGCGAGAGAGGCCATATCAGTCCCAGGTATGGTGAAAGGGCGCAAGTGCGATTAGCCGGATGAACAACAGCCTCCGGCGGGCATGGCAGTCTGCGGCTCGTCGTCAACGATTTGTACGCCTCTCCGGGCTGTGCTTGTGTGACTGGCACCGTTCCCCCTTGACCTCTCCTCCACCTGAGCCGTCTCCATCATCCCTACAGACGCCGGTGAAAACGTCACAAATTAGAGACAGATGAATGACGAACTATAAAATAGATAAATGTAATGCAAGTGGATGACTTAATGTCTTGAAGCATTTACATTTACTCATTTGGCAGACGCTTTTATCCAAAGCGACTTACAAGGGGAGCATTTCGGGGTCAGGTGTCTTGAGTGCTGTTCATTCACAATCCCCACCGTGGGATCGTGGGAATCGAACCAGCAACCTTCAGGTTACAAGCCCGACTCCCTCACCATTAGGCCACGACTACCCTACTCATTCATTTACATTACATTTTTACTCATTTTTACCCAAAGCGACTTACAAGGGGAGCATTTCGGGGTCAGGTGTCTTGAGTGCTGATCATTCACAATCCCCACCTTCAATTCCTGCCGGCGTGGGAATCGAACCAACAACCTTCAGGTTACAAGCCCGACTCCCTCACCACTAGGCCACGACTACCCGTGACGTGACGCGTGACATAAGAGTGTAGCAAAGTTAGTTACCGCTTATTGCGTTGGACGAAAGATTGTTTATAGTCAAAAATAGTTGTAACATTTTCAAAAAATGTCGTTTATTCACAATCCCCACCAGCGTGGGAATCGACCCGGCAACCTGCCGGTTACAAGCCCGACTCCCTCACCATTAGACATTACAATGTTGACTATAAACATAAAAAGTGCATATACCACAAAACCGGCAGAATCTTACCGGGATACAGAATTTGGGTCATGCCGCTGAGCACTCTTTGGTGAACATCACAAAATTTAATCTGACTGCACTATTTTTCTAGCTTCATTTTTAGTTAAGTGAAAGTGAAAGCTGAAAGTGACATGTGGCCAGGTATGGTGTCCCATCCAAGTGCACACATACACCGTAAACACTCCCAGAGCAGTGAGCCATTTTTTGGCTGCGGCGCCTGGGGAGTGATTGGGGGGCTAGGTGCCTTGCTCAAGGGAACAAGAATGGAAGACTTCATTCACCGCTATTCACTCCCCCCACCTACATTTCCTGCCGGTACCAAGACTTGAACCCGCCACCTTCAGGTTCTTTAGTGTTTAATGTTGCTGTTTGACAATGGACTTCCACTCCAAAGGGAGTTATTCTCTTTATCAGTAAGCGCAGTTTCTGAACTCCCGGAAATGTCTTGATTCCTTGGGGTCCAGGCCTGGCTGAGTTGCGTTAGTAGTGTGTTGAAATTCACGGCATGACATTTCCGAAACATGCTTGAAGTGGTTGACCAATCACAACACACTGGTCCAGCCCCAGCCGACCAATCAGAGCACATTTCACGAGATCGGTTCGTTATTGACAGACTGGGAAGTGAGGTGCTGCAACAATGTCAATTATGTGGAAAATAATGTACTTTTTTAACATTCAAGCATGAAAACTTCTCCTAGTAGACCCCAAAAACTAAAAATAAATGTATTTTCCAAACAATATAAATATTATTCAGCATATAATAGCATTAATTGTAAAAACATTTAGGTGTGAAAATTCTAATTCACCTCCACCCCAAATATCCCCCCTGGACCTGGTTATAGGAAACAGACAGACTGACAACAAAAACAGAATGTAAAAGTAACGTACGTTTACACAGGTCCAGGAACAGCTCCTCAATGCCTTTGTTTAATTTGGCTGATGTGTGATAGTGTTTTGCACCCACTGACTCTGCATATCTGGAAAAGGACAAAAAAACAAAAGAAATTAACAATTTCTCAGAAAGCACTTAAAGGCATTGCAAAGTTTTTTTTTTGGTTTTTTTGAAATGATACATTTTTCCACCAAGTGTTTTATTGAATCTTGTCAATCTCTGGGCTGCATAAGAGAGCGCACAACACCGACTCCGTATGTTGGATTTGACTGATTCTACTCAAATGAAGGTGTCATACAGCCAGTATTGTGTTTCTCGACGGGGCTACGTGTGCCTACAAAACTGTAATAAATCCAAACATGATTCTTGGATCACTCTGTTCATGATTGTGGTTGCTGAATAAAAGCACTTTCATAACCACTGTCAAAATGCCACATTCCTCACAAAATGAAGGGTTTTTAATCTAAATAAAAGGCAGGTAATTAAATTACTTATTTAATAATCAAACATGACAACGTCACCAACGCGCTGAAAAAGACAACGAAACCCAATGACTTCACAACGATTTATTACAATAGTATTCTTATTATAATGTTATGTAAAATCAGTTCACTCGGCGGCCTCTGGGACCGAGTCCAATCCATTTGAATGGCTGGAACCCTGAAATATCAAAAACTGCTCGGCGAACTCACAATTAAATAACATATTTCAAATCGGCAACGAAATCTGACATGAACTGTCCCATAAAAAAACATTTTTTCAGGCTAGACGAACCAATGTGAACCGGATCTTCTGACTCATCATTCAGCAATTGGTCGAATGAATTCTTAACCAAATGCATTCAATATACGAAAATATATATATATATATAAAGTCAACATAATATTACAAATTCTATCCTTTTAACGTAAAGTGTTCCCAAACATAACTGGTGCGCTTGCTTCATTGTCCCTTGTGTCGGCAGCAAACATGCGCATGAGCTTGATTAATCGACGATCGATGAGTTTTATTGATTAAATTCATCAACAACTAAATGATCGTCGATTAATCGTTAGCATCCCTAATTGAGATGAAAGTTGGTTAAATGAAGTCCATGTGGGAAAAAAAAAAAAAAATCATGATTATCAGTTTCACCATTATCGTGAAGCTCTAGCTATAACAGGGCTCCAGACTAACTTTTCCACTGGTGCTACCAATTTTCTCAGTTGGTCGCACCAGCACATGATTTGGTCGCACCTTTTTTTTTGCTACAACAATTTTAATCAATGCATGCTTGATGAATAGTAATTTTAAATATTAATATTAATATTAATCTTAAATATATTAAATCACAGTGGCTGATGGCCGATATAAATCTGGTATATATATATCTATAATTTACATTTATTTTAATTCAAATGTAATATTATATGTATATTTGATCGCGTTTCCCGTGAAGCTGAACTGAAGTCTGAATTCATTTCACACGGATCGACTGTCACGCACAGAATACACGCTTTCACGCGGGTTACACTCACTTTTGTATTCGAATAAATCTGCAAGGTCTATGAAATTAAATGTTAATTAGATATTCAGAGATTTGTTTTAATGATATAGATGTGAATTTGCTGAATGTTTAATTTAAATGAGAAAATATTCAACTTTAGTTTGCCTTTCTGTAACTAATAATATAAAAGCAAACACTGTACTTTATCACATACAGTTTACTTACTTTCTTTGTTGCGGTTGGTCAGACAAAATAAACCAAACATTTTAGTCCATTCACATTTGAGTCTATTTTGTCTAGTCAGTTTGAGTCGCTGACAGACGAACTGCGCGTGACCACTGGAGCGGAGCGCGAGCATGTTCAACGCACCAGCGGTTACGCAAAGAAAGCAATGATGCTGCGTTTGAATTTTCGCCACAGAGACATGCTTATATACATTATCTTGACAACACTATTTGACATTAGCTCAGGCCAAACATTCTCTCGCGGCCTATTGAGGAACTCCGGTCTGAGCCATTGCTGTTGAAGTAACTTAATGCATTTCTACCTGTGCGCTCATCATTATGTGTCTGTATGCATGGCTCGTCCTTTCCACCAGCATCCTTCAACTCCAAACTTCGTTTTTTTTATGATTATTATTCAGCGATTAACCTTTTCATTTTTATATGGCTTAATTTCGAAATTTGGCGCGTTTCATCATCATTGTGCAATGCGCGTGTACGTTCGCTCTCTAGCGGTTAATATATAGAACTGCATGTGTCTTGCGGAAGAACATTGTAGCCGGAACTACTTCTCTCTGTTTGTCTATGACGAGTCACGCAGGTCCTGTGATACTCCGCAGCGGTGCCGAGCCCGGTCTGAAATAGTCCGAATATAAACACTTATTATAGGCGCACCGTAGTGATTCAGGATAAGACAAAAACACGGTTTGGAAAATGGATTTATGATGTACTCATTCATTATATAAATTTTGTTCATTTTGAAAGCAAAACGGTTACGGACGGCAGCAGCTGCTGATACCTCGTTCTGTTACACACGCGCGAATAACATGATCATGTACTCGCACAAATGCGACTATATAAAATTTTTACTCGCACATCGTTAAAAAAAGGTCGCATATGCGACCATTTTGGTCGCAGTCTGGAACCCTGTATAAGCACTTTTTTTTATTTCATTCATAAAATGTAACCAATACTGACAGGTATCAGTAAATGTATGCAGTTTTAAGGATCTTTTTACTGGAAACAGGACAAAAACACTGATTGAATGAAGGTTCGGGATAAGAGCAGGTGAAGAAAATATTTTCCCACATTTCTAAAGGTAAACTTTGTTCAGCTGAGGAAATATATTTTGAAATATAACACAGCTCCATTCCTTTCAGATACAGCATATCTCGAGTGGACTGACCTTCTCATGTGATCATCTTAATCATGTGACTAGTCCTTTAGTGCATGCGAACGCACTCAAATAGTGCAATATACAAGGTTTACAATAGATTGTGAATATATTAAACAGTGTATACTTTATAACATATACAAAATAGATCTTTAGGCATAAAGAAACTCATTTTGCTTTCTATGACGACAGCGTTTCAGGCCACTTTCAGCCTTCACAAGCCAAATCTGAAAACTTATTAACCAACACTGCTGACAGCGGATATTCAGAATTGGATTTAAATAAAAATAAAGCAATAGAACATTTTTGCAACTGTAAAAAGACTTGTTGATATAGTGACTTCGGTCTCTCACATCCGAGGTTTCCTTCACATGATTCAATATCCGCCAGGCACGCTAAAAACATCCTGATTCAATAAAACGCACATTAACTGCAGTAAAAACGCATTAGAGACATGAAAGATGTACGTACCCCTCTGCTTCCTCCACTGAAACGTGCCGCTCTTTTTCCAGGTCAATTTTATTGCCTAAAAAAGGAAATGTATAATTACAGTAAATGTTCGCAACAAACAACTAATATTACATCAAAATTGAAGAATTTCATGACTGCATTTCAAAATCTTTATTAAATATTCAGTCTAATAAAGGAGACCAACAATAACACATCCACCATCATCATTCCCACTCTTTAAGACCAAAGAATTCCCATGACTTTTCCGGTTAAGCATTTCGAGTAAATCATTTTTGAGTTTGCACTCGCACAGAGCAATAAAAATAGCCGATGATATATTTTTGAGTCGAGCACAACTGGAAAAATCAGATATTCCCATGATCTTAAGATTTTATCCATTTCTATTTCCCAGGCAAATCTCTCACATCCTCCCTAGATTTCCCACCAAAATCTGTTTTTTTTTTTTTTACTCACCTACTATACATAAACAGATCTCATTCCCCAACATTTTTCTTAATTCTTTTACCCAATTCTTCACCTATCAAGAAAACAGAATTTGTTAGTTTACAACAAGAACAAATCATTAAAAACCACATGAATCTACAATTATCTACAACTATTTTTTCGATTAGTCGACAACTCTAACGATTACTTTTATTAATCTAGTGGTTTTTTTACGTAATAAGTTAGAGCTAATTTATCAGTTCATTGAGGTGCAGAAACACTGGGACACGCCATTATGTGATAATACGATTCGATTTTGATTAAAAATAAGTCATTATGCGTGTCGTCCAGTGGAAGACATTTGAACTTTAACATGAAGAGTGTCAAAGACTTTCTCTACAGTCTTGAAGGAACTTTGATAGTGTTCAAGCCACTGAACAAACGTCTCCTGAACCGTGTGTTTTTCCTCTTGCTCCGTCTGTGACGCAGCGAGTCTCAGCGAGCGCGCGGGGCGGGAATCAGGAGCGCGAGCAACAAGAGAACGTTATAAACTTCTTTGAAATGCAAAACCGATTTTCGTTCGCTCCGAATATTTGCGAGACAAAGATTTTCTCCTCAACTCAGTTCACGCCCTTTCGCACGCTCAAAATATGAACATTTGGCAGAGATCCGATTCCACAGGTGGAACGCCATTTGGGTTCTGCAAAGGGAACAAAGGAGCGTTCTATTCGGCCTCTGTTTAAAGTATTCCCACACTTTTGATCATCGTGGTCTGGGTTTTTGTGATGGAATGGAACTTTCTCCGTTCTCACGAGCAGAAGCCGCCGTTACGCCAGATGAATGTCAACAGTGCGACGCGTCGTTGCAGCACTAATCTACAAACTAGAACCCAATAATGGGATCGCCCACTCTTGTAGAATGGTAAAAAAAATAAAAATGTACCGCCGGAGTTATTATTAGATGCATTACCTTCTGAAACGAGTCCTCATCTGTGACATCGTACACCAACAGTGCGCCGTTGGAATCTCTGTAGTAGATGGGTCCAAGGGCATGAAAACGCTCCTGACCAGCTGTATCCTGTGACAGACGAAAACGTTAAATTCGAACAGAAACCGCAACTTTGGTTTCATGACTGAATTACGCATTGAAACAATTTTTGCAATGCTTGTGCTGGCATTTTGAGTTCTATGTGCAACTGACTGGAAAATTTATTGAAGTAAAGCGCAAATCTGACCCCATTTACGTGTTCTGATCCACTGCGAAGAAAGTCATCTTTCATCAGAACACAATATATATTTCAACAAACATCTTTCCTTTACAGCTGACATCCCCTCCAATCCATTCTGGTAACACCCACTTTTAACAACACAATCAAAATAATACCTGTTTCCTCACTGGATAAGTAAGAAGGGTTGCAAATGACAACAGATTTAATGCTAACTATTGAGAACGCGCCGTTCATTCTCAGACTACGGATCAGTATCTTCTTTCCAAAACACAGTTTTTGCTTAATCTTTTCAAGATCAACTGCTACAATCATAGTGAGGAATGCGTGCGACTCACCCATATAGCCAGATTCACTCTCTTTCCTGTGATGTTGAGCTTCTTTGTAAGGAACGATGCCTGCAAACGAAGGCATACATGCATAAATTGGTATGAATTAAGAAGATTCAAGGCCATTTGCATTTCAAATTTCTGAATTTTCGCTTGACGTTCCACTTCCTGCTACTGAAACAAGACTTTAAAACATGTTGAGACACTTATTATGTTCCAGAAACATCTGATTAAGGGCGCGTTCATGCTCGGCAGGTTTGGCTTTATAAAAACAAGGGTTCATTTGTTAGTGCGGTTCATTTGAATAAGTGTGAACGCTGCTATCCGAACCCTGGTGCGCACCAAACATGCGGAGCCAGACCTCTGAAAAGGTGGGTCTCAGTCCACTTCCAAATGAACTCTGATGCAGTTAGATTGAAATATGAACAACAAGGACCAAAGGCATCTAAACGAACCAAAGACAGGACATGTCGTCACCTGTTTGCCCTTGTTTTTTTGATCGGTGAGCCAACCAGATCTAAAAGAACCGAATCACAAGTGTGAACAGACCCTAAAAGTGTATCGTCTCAGATTATCAGGCAGAATGTTTATGTTCATTATGCACAATATAATAAAAAGGAAAAATGCTATAATACATCATAGACAAAAGTCTAGGGCAAACGTAAAAGTTTTTTTTGAAGAAATGATAATGTACTATATACAGGGTTGAGGAGTAACGAAATACAAGTAACTTAGTAACTGTATTTCATGACAGTGTCATTCTAAATGGGTGGTAATCAGATTACAGTTCCATCTGAAAAGTGTTTTAGATTACCAAAGTGATTACTTTGAGTTTTAATGTCATTTAAACAGCGATCGGTGATTCTCTGACTCTGACCGTCTGAAAAAGACGAGTTCAGTTTCATCAACATTTAATACTTTTAAGAGGATCATAAAAATGTTGTTATTTTTATTTAGTTCTGTCCTGAACAAGACAAAATGACTGAATTTATAAAGAAATTGTCAACTGAACTGTCCTGTCCTGACCTGATGATCCACGACTGTTTTCATGTTTTGTGAGTCATTTTATAATTCACTCGTCACTGTGACTTTTTCTCACAATTTGTTTTTTTCCCTCTCAATTGTGAGTTTGTGTTTCACAATTCTGACTTCTTTTACTCAGAATTG